>BSBK01001399.1:3342500-3552500 GCA_027943335.1 Chamaecyparis obtusa | reverse complement strand
GTAATTGGTACAATACGGGGGAAGTGGAAAATAAGGGGAAAGTGAATAGAAATTGTTGTGAACAATGAAAACAATCAAGGTTGAAAATTTTGGATAGTGAAGGTAAGATTAAATCTATCCACTATCTGGGAAGTAAGCAAAATCAAACATAAACTATGAGATCAGAAAATAGTGATCTAGAATGATAGCAACAAGAAATCGATAATAACCTATTAGTTAATGATGACAAGTCAAGCATCAAAATGATACTATCCTATTGAAGGAATTATAAGAATTATATGCAAAGAGAATAGGACTTATGAGAGTGTCTGCCATTGGATTTGCATTGAAGGTGATGGAATTTAGTGAAGACCTTGGCAAAATAACTAGTACAACAACATATTGACTTAGTAGAGCGAGGTTGAGGGATGCCTCTGCATCAAAAGGGGTATTGAACCATGTGGAATGGGACTAGTAGGTGTTTTTGACCATTGAATCTACGACATTGGTTTAGTTTGAGCTTCACTTGGTTTTGAGAATAGTTTAATATTCTCTAGTTAACAAGGCCAACCACGTGAAGGTGGATGCTCATTTGGCCCCACCCCATTAACATCAATCTAAATTCCCCATTAATATCTAACAACATTCATTCATCCATTTTTGATATATAATATTCAATCATTATAATCGCATAACATTCATTAACACACAACATTCATGAATAATTCATTAACACATCATTCATATCCTCGTCATTCCCCTCCTCTAGTGCTTTTGATCTCAACTCGTGTCTCCCTCCTCCTCATGTGTTCAAGAACAAGAGGTTGTTATGCCAAAGGGGGTCTGGTGCAATAACAACTACATAGGTTAAATTCACACCATTTTATATTAGTGTTACAAGTATTTCATTAATTAAAAGAACTATAAATCAAAAAAGAAATTTAAAAGAACAAAACATAGATTTTCTTTACCTGAATGTGCCACATCATCTACATGGTGATCACTCTGAACATCCTCCACTTGTTAAGCATGACATTCTGTATGCTCTAAAATATACACAAAAAAGGTTACACCAATTTCAATTTAAGATGTTAAATTGTATTAATAATTACATAATTAATTTTCAATAGCAAATAAACACCTCCATTGACACTGTGATGCACATTAGGGCCTTTGTCATGCGGTGTAGGAATTATGTTAGGATTGCGAGGCTGCATTGCAATGTCATGTGCATTGTTATCATTGTTTTCTTTTTAAAAATAAAAATAGTCAATTTATGTTCAAAATTACACATCAAATAGATTGTTTCTCAAGTATTCAATTTCAAATATTTTTCATTTGGCATATTTACCTATTTAACCGATGCAGGAGACTCTTGGGTTGGGCCAGTGGAAGCTTGGCGTAGGCATTCAGCCACAGCTTGATAGCCTTCCTTGAAGACAATTTTTTTGTTTCTATCATGGCCTCTAAATTAAATTATGAGTCTTGCATTTTTGGATTAAACAAAATTATTTACAATTTATAAAAATTTTGATCCAAAATTCATTTACTGCTACTTACAATTCGTGCTTGAATTTTTGAATAGCCACCAGAGCCAAGTTTGTGTTGCCCAATCTTTTTCATTCTAGCCTTTGTTGCCTTTGATGTGTCCTGCAACCTATGAAAAGTTTGAAATGTGTTAGATTATATAGATATAAAGATCACTAATTAGTGCATAATTTCATTCTACTAGTAGTTAATACTATTGCATACCTTCTTCTCTCATTTGCTAGTATAATTCCTCTTTGGGTATCCCCTTTCTCCTTTGCATCCAAAAAAAATTCATTCAAATGCCTCACTGAAATAAAGAGAGGATGCTCGTACTTTGGGTTTTGGATGAGACTCCTTCTATATGAGTCCCTCACAGTCTTAAGATGTTTGGCAGCTTTTTCTAAAATTTTATTCTCCTCAAAAATGTTACTAGCAAACTCATGCTCTAAATCTTTTATGAGTTTATCTTTTAAATTTTTTTCTTGTAAGTTCCACCTTTTAAGAAAAAACACAAAATTATTAGATAGAAAAATTAACTAAAGTTGCGTACCTTGAATATAGGAAAAGAAAAATCCTGAATGAAAGGAAAAATATTGTACCAATTAATGATATGAAATAAAAATAGGAAGATAGGGTTAGTTCACTTATGATGTTCCACCTTTTATGTATGGTGGGCCCAAATATCTTTAATGTCAAGTTATAAAGAATCTTATAAAAATAATCATTTCCTGCAAAAATGTCATGGGATCATCAATCCAAAACTTGTTATGAATAAGTAAATTATAATTACAATATAAATAATAATAATTTTAAAGTACTTGGAAGCTTAAGACATTTTAAAGGCATCAATTCTTTATCATCCATCAACAAAGACATCTACATAACTCTTGTGCTAGAAACATAGGTAGATACAAGAAGTGATGGTGAATTATCACCAATACAGGTACTCTAATCTGTATCTTTCTTAGCATCTGTCGGTGTATCTCCTAGTGCACAAAATTAATCCACTATGAGATGCACCCAAGATTAAAGTACAAATTATCAAATCATAACTAACACAAAACCAAAGATAGCAAAACAAGGACTTACCAGGCATAGACCGTGAAGGTGTCAATGTTTTCATATTCCATTTTGTTGACATTTAACTTGGATGGTTGGTCGACCTTCTAGGAGGAGTCACCTTCACTTGATGACTAGAACAATACATTGTTAGCAAAGACATTCTAAAATAATAAAAGTAAGAGTAGATTTCAATAAAGTTTGAGTGAAGATTTTCTTAGAAATATTTAATTAGTTGTAACTGTACCTTTTCCTATAGTTGTATCTATGATATCAGTAAGTCCAATGAAAAATGTACACTTCTACTTAGTAAGTCCAATGAAGTTTTTGAATGCTCCAAAGAAATAATTCCTTGTAACTTGTTGTATCATCTTAAAATGGAAGCACTTCCATGTTAAGAGAATTAGCCCTTTGAGTAACTATTTTGGGGTCACGTTAAGTGCCTTGATTAGGTCTTTGAATGTATCTAGCTATTTCCCCCCTGTTCTACTTCTCTCCTCCTTATTTCTAGCCTTTTCCAGATAGTTTTCTCTGAGAATCTAGAGTTTCTGACAGTTAGGGTCAAAGATGACCTGGTAGGGTCAAGGATGACCTACACCTCGACCTAGGTCAGGGAAAACCTTGACCCTGACCTAGGGTAGGGTCTACCTCATCCCTGACCCCAGGTCCAATTTTCAGATTCTAGGAGTTACAGAATGTCGGGCTTCAGAAAGTTTTTTTTTTCTCAGTTCCGAGTCAGCCATTTCGGGTTTCAAAATGGTGAATCCTTAAATTGCATTTAATTTGGGTCCATTTCTAAGGGTTAAGGTTAATTGGGATTTAATTCTCCAATGTCAGCCTCTCTAGAAGATTGTGCCCTAGATCACTATAAAAGGAGGCCTTCCTCCCTCATTTCAATCCATCTACAATTCATTATTCATGATCAAGTTCTCAAGTGCAATCAAGTAAGCAAGAAGGAGAAGGAAAGAAAGAAAGCATTCATTCATCTTCAAGCCAAGCATTCAAGCATTCATCAAGGAGATCCATTGTTAGCCATTGAAGGATTCAATCTCTTTGGAGCCACCTTGAAGATTTCTCCTTCCACATTCATCCAAGCCTCTTCCTATGCAAATATCCATTCAAGATTGGTGTTGAAGATCTAATGCCATTGATTTGAGAAATCTTACATACATCTACATTCATTTGGAGCATCCCTACTTGTGGATTCAAGGATTTGAATCCTCCACAAGGACTTCAACATAAGCAAGGTGAATAGTTCCATTTACTTTGTTTATATATTACAATTTCAATCCAATTTCAAGGTTAATTCCTAAATTGGGGTTTGACCAAGGAAAACCCCCCATCCAAATAAAAAAAAACCCTCTTTTTCTTGTAGGTATAGGTATAGGACAGTGAATTGAAGTGCAGATCTAAATACCCTTTTTAGTGAACTTCTGAGATCCGTGAACATATTTTCCATCGGAGCTCTTTTGGGTAAAGGAAGACCTTTAGTAGGGGGTAGGATCCTGCCTCGGGGTAAGACCTTGCCCCACTATCTAGGTCAAGGACTACTTGCTTCCCAAAAGACAAAAATTTTCCAGGTTTTTTTCCATGTAGGCATTTCCAATCCGCAACAGGTTGCAAAATTGCCTGAAACTGTGCACAGACATCAGAAATCAACATTTTCTAGATCTTCCCTATTTTGAGGTTAGTATTTGCCTTCTATTTATTTCATATTTCAAGAATATACTTTCTATAGTAGATTATAGGATTTTCTCCTTTCTTCATTGTTTGATTCTTTTGTGCATTGATCACTTCTTTGTGATTAATCCATTTGGATCTTTCCTTTTGGGAATTTGGATTGAGGATATGTCCTATATTCTACCCCTATATCATACATCTTACTCCTATTCAAATTCAAACCCCTTTCATAAAGGTGATTCACATTTCACCCTATTCATTTTGGGGAACTACTATTTCATATTATTCATTTTGGTGAACCCGGTGTGAATCGAACACACAACCCCTATATCATATGCTTTGCTCACCTATTGCACACACACACTTTTCAATATGCATATATTATTTTTCAAGATACTTTTTCTCCCTTTTTTTGGATTAGAAACTAATCCTTAAAGGATGGATTTATATTTTAGGCTCTCTTGATCCCTCCAGTTTCAAATATATTTGTGATCCCTTAAGGTTGGAGGTGTCCTTAAGACTAGATCTCTTTTGTTTTTGGTTTTTCTCTGATGGAATAGAATATTCCTAAGGGTGAATCCTTGATGGGTTGACTAGTGAGTAGCCACATTCACTAGGTGGTTCAATTCCATCTTTCTAGTTGCATCATTTCCTTGTGTGGTTCACAATGGGATATAAGTTCTCATTGGGTGAGATAATCTCTCTCTCTCTCTCTCTCTAGAGATGTCTCTCTTATTGTGATCTTGGAGCTAACAAAGACTTGATTCCCTAGGGGATTGAGGTTTCCTTTTTCCTCTTTGATTATGATAAGATTATATTCTCATTATGATCTCCTTTACCAAGAGTTTGCATCGAGTCCATATTCTTGCTAAAGTGGGGGCTTAATGTATCGACTTAAAATGGAAGCACTTCCATGTTAAGAGTATTTCTCCCTCTGAGTAAGTGGTCTAGGGTCATGTTAAGCACCTTGATCAGGTCTTTGCATGTATCTAGCTATTTCCCCCCTCTTCTACTTCTCTCCTCCTTATTTCTAGCCTTTTCCAGACAGTTTTCTCTGAGAATCTGGAGTTTCTGACTGTCAGGGTGAAAGACAACATGGTAGGTTCAAGGATGACCTTGACCTGACCTAGGGTTGTTTCTACCTCATCCTTGACCCCAGGTCCAATTTTTAGATTTTGGGAGTTACGGGATGTTGGGCTTCAGAAAGTTTCTTTTCTCCTGCTTCCGAGTCGGCCATTTTGGGTTTTAGAATTGTAAATCCTTAAATTTCATTTAATTTGGGTCCATTTCTAGGGGTTAATGTTAATTGGGATTTAATTCTCCAATGTCAGCCTTTCTAGAAGATTGTTCCCTAGATCACTATAATAGGAGGCCTTACTCCCTCATTTCAATCCATCTACAATTCATTATTCATGATCAAGCTCTAAAGTGCAATCCAGTAAGAAGAAGGAGAAGGAAAGAAAGCAAGCATTCATTCATCTTAAGCCAAGCATTCAAGCATTCAAGCATTCATCAAGGAGATCCATTACTAGCCATTAAAGGATTCAATCTCTTTGGAGCCCCCTTGAAGATTTCTCCTTCCACATTCATCCAAGCCTCTTCCTATGAAAAGATCCATTCAAGATTGGTGTTAAAGATATAATGTCATTTATTTGAGACATCCTACATACTTCTAATTTTATTTGGAGCATATGTACTTGTGGATTCAAGGATTCGAATCCTCCACAAGGACTTCAACATAAGCAAGGTGAATAGTTCCATTTACTTTGTTTATATATTACAATTTCAATCCAATTTCAAGGTTAATTCCTAAATTAGGGTTTGACCAAGGAAAACCCCCCATCCAAACAAAAAAAACCCTCTTTTTCTTGCAAGTAGAGGTACAAGACATTGAATTGAAGTGCAGATCTAAATACCCTTTTTGGCAAACATCTAAGATCCGCGAATAGATTTTCTATTGGAGCTATTTTGGGTCAAGGAAGACCTTCAGTAGGGGGTAGGATCCTACGCTAGGGTAAGACCTTGCCCCGCTATCTGGGTCAAGGAATACCTGCTTCCTGAAAGATAAAATTTTTCTAGGTTTTTTTTCCGTCTTGGTATTTCCAGTCTGAAATAGGAGAATTGCCCGAAACTATGCACAGACATCAAAAATCAACATTTTCCAGATCTTCCCTATTTTGAGGTTAGTATTTTCCTTCTATTTATTTTAGATTTCAAGCATATACTTTGTATAGTAGATTATAGGATTTTATCCTTTCTTCATTGTTTGATTCCTTTGTGCGTTGATCACTTCTTTGTGATTAATCCATTTGGATCTTTCCTTTTGGGAATTTGGATTGAGGATATGTCCTATATTCTACCCCTATATCATACATCTTACTCCTATTCAAATTCAAACCCCCTTCATAAAGGTGATTCACATTTCACCCTATTCATTTTGGGGAACTACTATTTCATATTAATCATTTTGGTGAACCCGGCATGAATCAAACATGCAACCCCTATATCATATGCTCTGCTAACCTATTGCACACAGGCACTTTTTGATATGCATATATTATTTTTCAAGATAACTTTTCTCCTTTTTTTTTTTATTAGAAACTAATCCTTAAAGCATGGATTTATATTTTAGGATCTCTTGATCCCTCCAGTTTCAAATATATTTGTGATCCCTTGAGGTTAGAGGTGTCCTTAAGACTGGATCTCTTTTGTTTTTGGTTTTGCTCTTATGGAATAGAATATTCCTAAGGGTGAATCCTTGATGGGTTGACTAGTGAGTAGCCACATTCACTAGGTGGTTCAATTTCATATTTTCAATTGTGTCATTTCATTGTGTGGTTCACAATGGGACATAAGTTCTCATTAGGTGAGATAATCTCTCTCTCTCTCTCTCTCTCTCTCTCTCTCTCTCTCTCTGTCTCTCTCTCTCTCTCTCTCCCTCCCTCTCTCTAGAGATGTCTCTATTATTTTGATCTTGGAGTTGACAAAGACTTGATTCCCTGGGAGATTGAGGTTTCCTTTGTCCTCTTTGATTACAATAAGATTATCTTTTCATTATGATCTCCTTTACCAAGACTTTTCATCGAGTCCATACTCTTGCTAAAGTGGGGGCTTAATGTATCTTCTTAAAATGGAAGAACTTCCATGTTAAGATCATTTATCCCTTTGAGTAAGTGGTTTGGGGTCATGTTAAGCACCTTGATCAGGTCTTTGCATGTATCTAGCTATTTCTCCCCTGTTCTGCTTCTATCCTCCTTATTTCTAGCCTTTTCCGAACAATTTTCTCTGAGAATATGGAGTTTTTGACTGTCAAGGTCAAAGAAGACCTGGTAGGTTCAAGGATGACGTAGGTCATGGATGACCTTGACCCTAACCTAGGGCAGTGCCTACCTTGTCCCTGACCCCAGGTCCAATTTTTAGATTCTGGGAGTTACGAGATGTTGGGCTTCAAAAAGTTTTGTTTCTCCCACTTCTGGGTCAGCCATTTTAGGTTTCAAAATTTTAAATCCTTAAATTGCATTTAATTTGGGTCCATTTATATGGGTTAAGGTTAATTTGGATTTAATTCTCCAATGTCAGACTCTCTAGAAGATTGTGCCCTAGATCACTATAAAAGGAGGCCTTCCTCCCTCATTTCAATCCATCTACAATTGATTATTCATGATCAATCTCTCAAGTGCAATCAAGTAAGAAAGAAGGAGAAGGAAAGAAATCAAGCATTCATTCATCTTCAAGCCAAGCATTCAAGCATTCATCAAGGAGATCCATTGTTAGCCATTAAAGGATTCAATCTCTTTGGAGCCCCCTTGAAGATTTCTCCTTCCACATTCATCCAAGCCTCTTCCTATGAAAAGATCCATTCAAAATTGGTGTTGAAGATATAATTGCATTGATTTGAGACATCCTACATACTTCTACATTCATTTGGAGCATCCCTACTTGTGGATTCAAGGATTTGAATCCTCCACAAGGACTTCAACATAAGCAAGGTGAATAGTTCCATTTACTTTGTTTATATATTACAATTTCAATCCAATTTCAAGATTAATTCCTAAATTGGAGTTTGAACAAGGTAAACCCCCCATTCAAACAACAAAAACTCTCTTTTTCTTGCAAGTACAGGTATAGGACAGTGAATTGAAGTGCAGATCTGAATACCCTTTTCAGTGAACTTTTGAGATCTGTGAATAGATTTTCCATTGGAGCTATTTTGGGTCAAGGATGACCTTGAGTAGGGGGTAGGATCCTACCCTAGGGTAAGACCTTTCCCTGCTATCTAGGTCAAGGAATACCTACTTCCTGAAAGACAAAAGTTTTTTGGGTTTTTTTTCATCTCGGCATTTCCAGTCTGAAACAAGAGAATTTCCTGAAACTATGCACAGACATTAGAAATCAACATTTTTCAGATCTTCCCTATTTTGAGGTTAGTATTTGACTTCCATTTATTTTAGATTTCAAGCATATACTTTCTATAGTAGATTATAGGATTTTCTCCTTTCCTCATTTTTTGATTCATTTGTGCATTGATCACTTCTTTGTGATTAATCCATTTGGATCTTTCCTTTTGGGAATTTGGATTGAGGATAGGTCCTATATTCTACCCCTATATCATACATCTTACTCATATTCAAGTTCAATCCCCCTTCATAAAGGTGATTCATATTTCACCCTATTTATTTTGGGGAACTACTATTTCATAATATTCATTTTGGTGAACCCGACATACTTACTCTCCTTTCTTTTATGGAATTAGATGCCCTATTGTGTTTTGTGGTGTTAGATTTCCTTTTATATTATCTTGTTGATGTTAGATTTTCCCTTTGTGTTGAATCTTGCATAGTAATTAGATTTCAAAAATACCAAAAATTACAAAATCTCTATGCTTTATTAGTTTATTTCATTTGCATTGCATTGGTTTATGAGCTTTACTACTACTAGTCCTACTTATAACATTCTGGTTAGAAGAATTTGTAGACTCATGGGTGCCTTTGATCCTGAATCTTCCTCTCCTTTCCTTAGGATCCTAGATGATAATTTGATTCTTCATGATTCCAATCCTATTATGGAGAAAACCTCTTGTCACTCATCTCATGATCAAGATGATGCTTTAAGAGTTCCTCTTGAACAAGTCCAAAAACTCTCAATTGAACTTGATAAAATGGGTAATTGGCTTATACAAGAAAACCATAATCAAGATTCTATTCAAGCTATAGAGGCTCTTAAGAAAGTTCTTTGTGATATTGATCAAGGTGTTAACCTCTTGCATGGTATTACTCACCACGTGCATTCAAATGTTAAACCTTTAGCTCAATAAGCTCTAGATTTAGGGTTGATTCCTCTTGCCACTAGTGTAGAACCTTCTTCTGCTCCTTTACCTAGTATTCCTACCTATACTCCTTTGGTGACTATGACGGTTTCCTCAATTCCTATGAGTGTTCCTCTTGTGTCCCTTCCTACATCACAACCTTCTTATCATATTGTTCCTTTTACTTATTCCAATCTACTTCCAATTATAGTTCCAAGTGTTCCTCCAATTGTATCTTCCATTCCTATAGCTTCTTACACTTTACCTAGTGTTTCTAATGTTGCTAGTCCTCCTATTTCTTCTAATGATTCAAAAATCATCAGTTTGGCTCAAACTGTGTCATCCTTACAACAACTTTCTTCTTTAACTCAAAACAATTTTAGCATTCATACATGCGACATGGGAAGTCCTTTGTCTTTAGATATCATTTGAACTCCTATACCTCAACAATTTGATATGCCTCATCTTGAGAATTATAATGGAAAAGGAGATCCTATGCATCATGTTAAAACATTTCAAATCCTTTGTAGTGATTATGCCCATGACCATAGGATTTTAGCCAAACTATTTGCTAGAACTTTTCATGACAAGGCCTTACAATGGTATTGTTCCTTGCCTCCTTATTCTATTGATTCATTTCCACAACTTTCCAATGCTTTTATTCAATAATTTCAAAACAACATTGGCCCGCAAGTGTCCTTGACTGATTTGATGCATTGTAAACAAAGAGCTAAGGAAAAATTGACTGAATTTATTGGTAGATTTAAGCATTTGCATGCTCAGATTTCATATCTTGTTCTTGATATTGATATTCAACATATGTTTATTTCAAATTTTCAAAAGGATATTAGAGATAAGATTCTGCTTACTGAATTTACCTCTTTTCAATAACTTTGTGCAATGCTTCATCATTATCAATTACAAGTAAGTCAATTTGAGAGCAACACTCCAATGGCTCTTGTTCCAGTTGATAAAAGTGATGCTACTCCTAATCTGAACAAATTTCAAAAATTCAACAACTATGTCAAGATAAAAAAACAAGAGAATGCAGTTGCTAATCAATTTGTTGCATCTCACAATGCCACTTCTGCATCCACTACTTTTCAATTAAATTGTACATTTACCCCTCTTTCTGAATCTTTAGATTCTATTATGAATAGGTTGTTAACTACTAATATGATTACTTTACCTCCTATTTGACCTCTTTTACCTGCTACGATTGCATCTAAATCTTTTGATCCTAAAGATTTTTGTCAATATCATCATCAAAATGGTCATGATATTGAGAAGTGTTATTCTTTAAAACATAAGGTTCAAGACTTAATTTATTCTAATGCCTTATCTATTGATAATCTTGATGGTAGTTGGAATAAATCTATTTCTCTTCCTAATCAAAATCTTCAAATCTATACAAATCCTTTACTCACACATGATACTAATACCATTGCTCAACCATCTTCTATGGAAATTTTGTATGATTCAAAGATGGATGATCTCAATCACATTGTTAATCAAGTGGAGAATGTTGGTCAATATGTATCTCCACCTCAACCTCAACCTCGGCTTCAACCTCAAGTGCAATCTCAACCTCAACTAAAACCTAAGCCTAAATTGAAAACTCAACCTAAACCTCGACAACAACCTAAGAATAAAAGACCTTGGGAATATTTGATTACCTTTGATGATTCTAAGACTATTAAAGCTCCTGACGGTCCCCTTTATATTTATCCTAGGATTTCTTAGAAACCTACTCATGGTTGTACTATTGATCCTACATCCTTAGCCAATGTTATTACTGAAGAAAATATTTTTATGAAAAATTTTCAACATGATTCTTATGATACATTAGATGTGTGGATTCAAAATTGTAATGGTTTTCTTTATCTATCATTTGGTTCTATTAACTTACCAGTTGAACTTTGTGGAGAAATTGCGAACACTACCTTTGTTGTTGTTCCTACTTCTGATCACTTTCAAGTTAAGCTTGGTTTGTCATGGTTAAATGCCATGCATGATGTTGCTTCACCTATCCATAAATGTCTCAAATTAGTTCATGATGAAGAAGTGAAGATGGTTAATCATATTTTATATCAACCTTCTAGGCCCAGAGATTGTGTTGCTCTTGATTTCTTTTGGCCTTCATTACCTAATTCATGTCCTTCTCAACTTGATAATCTTTTCTACTCATAGCAAGCCTATAAGCATCACAAGATTCTCAAATTAAGTTTACCTCTGATAGATCTTAATCATGGTCTTTTTCCTACACCTTCTATACCTCCTTTATCCATGGCTTCTATTTCTATTAGTCAAGTTCCTATTATTGCTAATAATCCTATTAATCTTCCTAAAGAACCTGTGAAGGATCCTATGGTTGTTCCTCCTAGTTCTCAACCTATTTCAAGTAAAGAAAAAATTAATCGATCTACTAATGAACATCACAAGAACCATCATGCTCAAGCTAAAGCTCATAATTCTGCTCTTCAAAAATCTATACTTTCTTCGGATAAATCTATGCATGATGTGTTAGAAGAAATTGTTACTAATAATGATGTTAAGATGCATGATGTTGATGATTCTATTCATATCTTAGATCCTATTTTGATTAATTTGGATGAAGAAGATACTCTTGATGATACTGATGATGTTAATGATGAATATGAGACTATTGACATTGACATTGATTTACCTAATATGCATTCATCATAGTTAACACTTACACCTAGTATCAAACATTGTGATTCTCAAGAGGATCCTTTTTTGGAACTGGCTATCATTCCTACTATGTTAGATGTAGTCCCTCTTGTGAGTTACCCACCTTCCCTAAATATAGAATGAGATGGGGAGAGTAGGCAACACACTTGATCGGCTTGTCCTTCATGGTAGCTTTTTTGTGAGTTTGCCTATTGTACCATGCTTCTCCTATAATGTGTTTGCTAAATGTTGTTAGATTCTTTTATACGACCCTTGTTACTCAGTTGGTGCAAGGTGATAAATGAATCAAACCTATTGTACAAATCCTTTATATGTATCTCTATTCTTCTATATGTTGTTTCATGTTATGTTGTAACTATGCTATTGTTCGTAAATGTTTCCTTGTGTAATCTTCTTGGATTCGAGATGTGGTAGCACTGATTCTTTTTGGTCTCCATGTCATGGTTTGAAAAGATTTTTCTTTGTATATCTTATGTGATCTTTCCTCCTTTGTGATTGTAGTTCTACTTTCTTTGGGGAATGATGTCAATTCATTTCCAATAATATCATATATATTATCTTATAATCATACTGACCCTACAATAGGTAGATCCCTTCTGTGTTCTTTGTATGTTTATGTGATATTTCCCTTGAGTTGTCTTCATCTGGGGGCATCTCATAGTGGAAACATAATCATTGGAGTTGTTTATGTTTCTGTTAAAGCCATTGCTCTTGTTAAAGTGTTAGCAATAACTTTAATGTGGGGGCATATGCTTTGCTCACCTATTGCACATATGCACTTTTCGATAAGCATATATTATTTTTCAAGATACATTTTCTCCATTTTTTTGGATTAGCAACTAATCCTTAAAGCATGGATTTATATTTCAGGATCTCTTGATCCCTCCAGTTTCAAATATATTTGTGATCCCTTAAGGTCAGAGGTGTCCTTAATACTGGATCTCTTTTTTTTTTGGTTTTACTCTAATGGAATATAATATTCCTAAGGGTGAATCCTTGATGGGTTGACTAGTGAGTAGCCACATTCACTAGGTGGTTCAATTCCATCTTTTTAGTTGCGTTGTTTCCTTGTGTGGTTCACAATGGGACATAAGTTCTCATTGGGTGAGATAATCTCTCTCTCTCTCTCTCTCTGGAGATGTCTCTCTTATTATGATCTTGGAGTTGATGAATACTTGAGTTCCTTGGGGCTTGAGGTTTCCTTTTTCCTCTTTGATTATGATAAGATTATCTTTTCATTATGATCTCCTTTACCAAGAGTTTGCATCGAGTTCATACTCTTGCTAAAGTGGGGGCTTAATGTATCATCTTAAAATGAAAGCTCTTCCATGTTAACAACACTTAGCCCTCTGAGTAAGTGGTCTGGGGTCATGTTAAGCACCTTGATCAGGTCTTTTCATGTATCTAGTTCTTTCCCCCCTAATTTTCTTCTCTCATCCTTATTTCTAGCCTTTTCCAGACAATTTTCTCTGAGAATCTAAAGTTTCTAACTGTCAGGGTCAAAGATGACCTATTAGAGTCAAGGAAAACCTAGACCCTGACATAGGTTAGGAATGACCTTGACCCTAACCTAGGGTAGTGTCTACCTCATCCCTGACCCCAGGTCCAATTTTTAGATTCTCAAAGTTACGGGATGTCAGGCTTCGGAAAGTTTCTTTTTTCCTGCTTCTGGGTCGGCCATTTCAGGTTTCAAAATGGTAAATCCTTAAATTGCATTTAATCTGGGTCCATTTCTAGGGGTTAAGGTTAATTGGGATTTAATTCTCCAATGTCAGCCTCTCTAGAAGATTGTGCCCTAGATCACTATAAAATGAGGCCTTCCTCCCTCATTTCAATCCATCTACAATTGATTATTCATGATCAAGCTCTCAAGTGCAATCAAGTAAGCAAGAAGGAGAAGGAAAGAAAGCAAGAATTCATTCATCTTCAAGCCAAGCATTCAAGCATTCAAACATTCATCAAGGAGATCCATTGTTAGCCATTGAAGGATTCAATCTCTTTGGAGCCCCCTTGAAGATTTATCCTTCCACATTCTTCCAAGCCTCTTCCTATACAAAGATCCATTCAAGATTGTTGTTGAAGATCTAATGCCATTGATTTGAGACATCCTACATGCTTCTACATTCATTTTGAGCATCCCTACTTATGGATTTAAGGATTCGAATCCTCCATAAGGACTTTAACATAAGCAAGGTGAATAGTTCCATTTACTTTGTTTATATATTATAATTTCAATCCAATTTCAAGGTTAATTCCTAAATTGGGGTTTGGCCAAGGCAAACCCCCCATCCAAACAACAAAAACCCTCTTTTTCTTGCAGGTACAGGTACATGACAGGGAATTGAAGTGCAGATCGGAATACCCTTTTCAACGAACTTCCAAGATCCATGAACAAATTTTCTATTGGAGCTATTTTGGGTCAAGGATGACCTTCAGTAGGGTTAGGATCCTACCTCGGGGTAAGACCTTGCCCTGTTATTTGGTTCAAGGACTACCTGCTTCCTGGAAGACAAAATTTTTTTGGGTTTTTTTTCCGTCTAGGCATTTCCAATCTGAAACAGGTTGCAGAATTGCCCGAAACTGTGCATAGACATCAGAAATCAACATTTTCCAGATCTACTCTATTTTGAGGTTATTATTTTCCTTCTATTTATTTCAGATTTCAAGCATATACTTTCTATAGTAGATTATAGGATTTTCTCCTTTCTTCATTGTTTGATTCTTGTGTGCATTGATCACTTCTTTGTGATTAATCCATTTGGATCTTTCTTTTTGGGAATTTGGATTGAGGATAGGTCCTATATTCTACCCCTATATCATACATCTTACTCATATTCAAATTCAAACCCCCTTCATAAAGGTGATTCACATTTCACCCTATTCATTTTGCGGAACTACTATTTCATATTATTCACTTGTTAACTTAAGGATTATTTTACCTGAGGTGGCTAGAGTTATGCTAGTACCAGCCTCACCATGATGTCCATGACTAGGTACTTGAGCAAACAAAAATTCTTGTAACAAGAACACATACATATTTTAGTTCACCACATAAAATAGTATAAATTATAAACCTTTATTGAACTTTTGTTATAACTAAAGCTTCATTACTGCTTACTTCATAACAATGTTGTTGCGACAATAATTTATCTTGTTAGAATAACTGAGAGGAGGGGTGAATTAGTTAAATCAGTTATCCTATAGTCCCAAATTCTCATATGTACGTTTCAAAACTTTTTCAACAATATAAGCAACTCAATAAGATAAAATATCTATCTGTCTGTTCGTTTAACGAATACCAGTTATATCCAAAACTATCTTTTACCAATTAATTCAATATGCAATATGTAAAGTATTATAGAAAAAAAATCATAAAAAATAACACATAACATAATGAATTAACATGGAAATCCTACAAAGAGAAAAACCACCTAGGACTGGTAACCCAAAAATTTCACTCTTCTAAAGTGAGCTCAGTTAAGAGCCAACCCTATTAAAGGTTACAAAATACACTGTTAGGTGTGACCTTGTTAGAGGATTTATCACTAACAGTTAACTTTTGACTAGCATTTCACTATGGGGTCAACAAGATAATAATTAACATTCCTTAAATGTCATATAGAAATACAATAACACTTTTAAGTCCACTCAGTTAAGATATTTTGTTGTAACAATGGTTAAACTAATACAGTAGTGATCTGAATCCAAAAAAACTCAATTTGGAAGTATTCAGATGTATTCTAGGCTCATAAAACTCATATGATCAATAAGAAATTAACTTCATCAACTTCCCCCAACTTACTTCACTCGGTGTATAGTTCTCTGATGCTCAGTTATGCCTACATGTAATACCCTCTCCGATTATTATACTTGGACTTTTATTTGGACACTTTCATTATGATGGTTTGAACTATATGTTTACAATTTTTCTTATTTAGAGGATGATACACTTATCAGATGCTTAGATACACTTATTTATTGTTATCATTTATATGTTTATGAAGTTTCAAAAAATCTATATTTACATGATTTATAAAGCTAACCTAAGGATTTGAATCTAACCATTATTATGATGTCTTATATTTTCATCTATATAAGATGGTTAATGTGTGTTCATGACTTAGGATGAAGTCTTAGTTACTCACTTAGTTGAGGTCCACATGATGTATTGATCCTAGTCATCTGTCTTCACATGTCTGTATATATATATATATATATATATATATATATATATATATATATATATATATATATATATATGTATTTCTTCTTGATGATGCAGGACTACAGGTACTAGGTATCATCTCCACCTGGTCTCATAGGTCTGAGCGATCCCTCAAATCCTTAATTGTTGTTATTGTTACAGAGATATCATCAAGGTTCATTAAGAAGGAACTCAACCTCTGACCCTTATTACCCTTAGGCGGGGAGTTCCTGAGTTAGTCCCTTGTGTTGCTGTTGTATCATTGTGTATATCAGTTTGTTGGATTATGGTGATCTTGTTGATTGTTCTTGTCTCTTGCATTTTAGGAGACTAAGGTTTGGATATGGTATCTTTAATTATTCTTAATAATATGCTCAATCGTTGTTAGTAGATAATTTATATGAGCCATTATTTCATGTGAGTATAGGATGTTGTGATTGATTTCGCTAATCTTGTTAGAACATCTTGTGTTAGTGATCACCACACACACACACACACACACACACACATATATATATATATATCATGATTTTACTTTCCATGGAATATGATTTATTATTTGATTGGATAATAATATTTTATAATAATAATAATAAATAAATAATTTACTTCAAGGATTAATTATTATATGGTAAATCTTTTACAATAACTTCAATAAATAAGGTGATAAGTAATAATAGTAATAAATTATTTCATTTTCCTTAAATAAAGGAAAATAATATTAATTTATTAATATTTATGAGGCTCTCATATTCAAATTTATTATTAATAATATTAAATTAGCTATTCCCTTCCTGTGAATGGCTTGAATGAAATTAATTAAATCCTATACTATAAACTACCTTTTAGTTGGGATGGTTGCATCAGTTGATTTTCCCATGCAACCAATCCTTCAACCTATTTACGGGCGGAATCCTTTGAGGAATGGGGGTGGGCTAGATTATTCACAGGAGAATTGATCTTAGTTTTAGGATATCATTATTGATTATTGTATACTTGGAAAAGGAGGTGTCTACAATTAGAAGGATTTGGTGGAGTGTTGGAAGTAGGCCAAGTTGATTGATTCCTCCTTCTTCAATGGTTGTCTTCACCGGAATCTAGGTAGGAGCTATCCTAGAATATGCTCCTCCTTATTTGATTTGTGTGATTTCTTTTTTTTTGTATTTGTGATTGCTTCCTATGTACAGCCAATATGAAGAATGCATTATTCTATTGCATTATGTTTGTTTTTCCTATGTGAAAGGAGTTAGGAGAAAGATAGATATATTGTAAATATATTATTATAAAAATGATTAATATTTCTTCTGTGTGTTATCATGTTTCCTATGAAGCTATATTGTTTGTTTACTTGCTGGAAAATATAGAACTATGATTTAGATTGTAAACTATGTCACTACTCCTTGTCTACTCTCTGGGAAAAAAGATAGTATCATGAATTGAATGTACACAAATTAAGAGAACTAAAAACTATCCTATTCCCTTCCTATGTTCAAAAATCTTCATAAAATTCATCAACACAAGATCAAATTTATTTAAACAATCATCTTATCTATGACTGCCCTAACATGATAGATTTCTGCCCTCTAGATAGACCCGTACTCAGATGTGTATAACTTTTGATTCTGATCAAAACTCCTCAATTGATCTAGTGAGGATGGGCATAATTAGGTTTTGCAAAACATATTTAAAGCTCATCAAAATCAAACAGTTGAATTGAAAGTTATGGCCCGCGCACTGAGGGTCATTTTTTCTAATACTATATTGTTTTTCAATCAGAGATCTCTATTTTCAAACTCTTGTATATCCCTACATTCAAACACTTAATGGAACATACTTATACATTAATAGGCTTCTCCCAAAATCCAAAATAATCAAAGAAATTGGAGAGCCTATGTGCTTATTTAAACTTCAAAACAATTGATTGATTGCACCAAATCAATAACCGGGATAGTCAATGTAAATGAGGACTTCCTCTATTCAAAGCCTCCTAAAAACAAATTAAATTTATATGGAAATGGTTAACAATAGAAACCAATACTATATTAATCCATTTTGGATCACATTTACATTGGAATGGAGATTATTCAAATACAAAAGGGCCAGCTATAACCTCACGACAGAGAAGGAAAGTTGTACAACTTTTCTTTTGTATTCAAATAAAACTTTATTTCCCTCTCTCTTCCATACACCAAACCCTCAAAATTTCTCCAAATTTTAGTGTTATGTGTTTATGATGTTTTGGTAAGGGTATGAAACCTAGCTTGTCACTTAGAGTTTCCACCTAGCCTTAGAACCTTTTGGGAAAGAGTTTGTATTTTTATTTTCAGTTTAGCTGTTATTTGGGAAAGGTTACTCCAACCCTAGGTATGACCTAGATATCACTTCCTTGCGGACCTTGGTGTTTATCTCCTAGCATGGGGGAGTGGGCCTTTTGGTATCCATGTGGTTGGGTGGTAAATCTTTTATCAAGGTACCTTTCACAGTTGCAGATCTTATGGATTCTTGCTTGCGTATTGTTCTAGTTTTGAAGGAAGAAGACTTTGTATTTATCTTTCATTATTCTCAAATGTAAAGCTATTATTACCTCCTAGAGGAAATGAATGTAATGTAGAGTTTAATTTATTTCAATTTGATTTAATTTGGATGGGTAGATTTAGGGAAAAGAAAAGGGACTGGTGAAATTTATGTAAATCATGTTGTTGGAAAAGAAAAAGCAGTTTCATACATGTTTCAAGCAAAGTGGCATGTTTCTTATTACTATTGTTCAAGAAAAGTTAGTAAAAGAAATGTATTAATTTCATATGAGAAATAGTTGAACTCCTAGATAAATTCTTTTACAAAGATTATGCTTTAAATGTTTATGAAATAAGGTTTAGGGAATATTGATGGAATCAATTGGTTAGTAATAAAATGATAGCATTTATATTTCTCTCTAAAGAATTTTTAAGGTTATGCTTTAAGAGTTAGTACACTTAATGATCTTAAAATAATTATAAATGTACTATAAGGAAACCTTGGAAGAATTTTAAGTTAAATGATGTTTATGGATTGTTCATGCAAATCTTTTAAAGTTCAAAATTTTTCATAATTAGTTACTTAGGTTTTTCTTTTCTAAAGAGAATCTTTGTTCTCTTTCATGGTTCCCTTGTGGGGCATCACATCTTTGGTATCAGAGCACTAGGTTTCAACACTAGGAACTCTGGGACTCTTAGCTCACTTATTTCTTAGTATTTTGCATAGTTTTATTCTGGTTTATCATTATAATAGATGATCCTAGATATAGGAACTATGTTCTTGGTATTTATGCTATAGTGTTTTATAAAAGTGTACCCATGCTGATATGATCAGGTTGTCTCACGTAAATTACTTCTATTTTGCATTCTAAATATAATGAATGAGCCTCTTGAGTACTTTCATAGATAGTGGATATCTTTCTAATAAATAAATGTTAATGAATTCCTCATATTTTTATATCACCTTCTTCTTGTACTCTTAGAAAGACTCAAATTAGTATTATAAGTTATTATGTACCTTAAGTGTTGATAGTAGCTAATCATAGCTCCTCTAAAACTTGTCATCATGAGTGCTTTTTATAGTGATTCTAGGTTGATTGATTTGAAAAGACTTAACCACTCTTTTTATTATAAATTCTAAATTTACATCATAATAGTTATGTCTGATCAATTATTCTAGTTAATGATGGAATTGAATTATTTGCATTGATAGCAAGGAGTAAGACATGACCATGGTAGTACTCCTTATAGAGTCAAAATGAAGAAGTTATGCAAGGATTAAAATGTTGCATCTCTCTCCTTCCTTTTTCCCTATTTTAGAATAGAATTGAAAAAAAAAAAATCTTTGAACGAAACATGAATTTAGGACCTTATTAATTAGGTTGCAACATTGGAATTCTTGGGTAATCCTTTTGGCCATGTTGTTGTTGAAGAATTACAAATACTGGGGAACATTTGCTAAATTAACATTGTGAGTATTTCTCTTAGGATTTATATGCAAATGATAATGTGACATGATGCATGATTGATTTTGTTTTTATAACACTTGAATGTTCACATGAATTACATTAGGGTTATTTGATAATAATTACCACAAATTAAAAAAATAAAATATCTCTTCTCTATTTGTGATGAGTGACCATCAAATGATGTTATCTATTTAAAGTAAATATATGATTTAATTTGGAAATTCTTGGCTAAAGGACCTAAGTTCCCAAGGTCCATTTGTGACTATAAGCCTATGTAGGGATTAACCGTAGAGATGAAATTAGGAGTTTTCCATAATGAAAGGAATATGTGTTCTTTTGGTACAATTATTGAAGGAAGAGCTACGATTGATGTAATATTTACTTGACTATCTTTCTGAAATTGTTTGTTCTTGACATGGTGAATAGGGATATTTAGATGAAATGTGAATATTACGGTGAGTTTAGTAATGATGTCATTATCCTTCCCAAATTTCAATATTAGGAAATTGAGAATTCAATGTCTTTCCTTATTGGTATTGAAGTCATTATGTTAGTGAATACTAGTGTCTTGAAATGTCTATATGGTTTGTTGTGTCTTTATTGGAGGGGTTTATCATGTGTAATGAAAGTACCTAGCTAATTCATTTATTTGAAAAGATGATACTTGGTCCACTCTTAGTGTCCCTGATTGGGTGAAAAGTGAATATATCCATAATGGTTTATAATGATTAGTTGTGAATTAATTATATGAGTAATAAATGTACGTAGTACAAGTTTATTATTTCCTTTCCTTAATTAAAACAAATATGTATTGATTCAATGACTCTTGAAGAAATATATTGTATCATTTCTCTTTGTGGCTTATTTTATATAAGTTAAAGTCATCTTGCAAATAGATGTTATTGTTTCATATTATGTGAATGGTAGAGATTGATATGTGTACATTAGATATTGGCATATGCCTATGAGGAGGTGAAATGTGATTAAGTATGTCATTGGTATTTTGTACCAAGTAGACAAAGTGAATTGTGAAAATAAAATAAAATAAAAATTGGAATATATGGATACTATATGATGTTATTGTATACTTCCTTGTAAATGTGATAAAACTAGTGCCAGTGCTTATGTTGGGTGTTGTGTATAACTAGTAATTATTTGAGTTCCATGGAGTGGTGCAATATAAGTGCCCATCCACGGAAGTTATGTTTTGGATAAGGGTATGGGAGAACCATACCACTCATGTGTTGCTTTCTTGTTTGTCAACCTACTAAGTGCCAACCCATGAGTGTTGGTAATTTAGTATGTGGAGGGGTAGTAGTAACACCATTTCCTCAGGTATTTATGTGGCGTACATATAATAGAGGCACGAAGTGACCTTAGCTTCCACTACTTGAGGGAAAAGAGTAAACTATGCTTCCCCTTATGAGGAACCTAAACATTTGGGTCATAAGTGTATATCCTAATTTCCACAGTTCTTGAGCACAATACTAATGCTTGATATGAGCCTCTATGAGGAGATATTTGATTTATGGATATGTACATTTCTATGTGGTCCAGCATGTGGAGGGAGATTATGTTAGCCCATGTTGTGATGGATACCATATTCACACATGTTCTAATAGGATGCAATGAATATGATGTCATGCCCCACTATTGTTCTGACATAATGTGAGGTGATGATGTCGTGTTGCTGATGGTAGCAAGCGAGCTTGAGAACATGATGCCACGTACATGATTACGTGAAGGCACAATATATGTATGTATTTTGTTTCCTACTTGATACAGAGTATATTGGTGATGCTTGCATGCTTGTAGAGGGGCACCCATGGATGCTCAATTTGTAGACATGGTAGGCATATGGGTGGGCCCAAGCCATGTATACCTCTGGCTATGAAAATGATCTATGAGAGACATTTCTATGCGGGAGGTGTCCTGTGTATGCCTACTCCACAAGGAACACTGCCATG
Source organism: Chamaecyparis obtusa (assembly GCA_027943335.1). Taxonomy (NCBI): domain Eukaryota; kingdom Viridiplantae; phylum Streptophyta; class Pinopsida; order Cupressales; family Cupressaceae; genus Chamaecyparis; species Chamaecyparis obtusa. The sequence continues at coordinate 3,530,082 of BSBK01001399.1, read as the reverse complement.
CGACATACGACCAGAGTGTGCTTACTCCACTTGGTGTATGGTCATGCTAAGTGGGTTGGCATGCTTATTATGCACCATCTGATGTAGGGGTGTTGCTGAGGTGAACCCCCTATGCCATGTGGGTAGTTTTTCCCAGGCCCAACCACATGAAGGGCTATTGCGATAGTTAGACATTGTTCCCTCCTTCCTCGTGAGGTGACTAGAAATAGTCACATAGTGATGTGGTGTGAAATTTATGGTCAATTTCTTTTATCTTTGGTCGTGTAGACCAACAATTTTCTTATCTTTTTCTATAATAGTTTAGCCAAGACTTATGAAATTTATCTTGGATTCTTCTTATGTTATTGTTGAGATTGATAATTCTATTTTATTTTATTTATTATTATTGTTGAGCTTTGATGGCTAAACTATCTTCTTTCGTAATGGTGGTCTTGTGTTGTGTTGTGATTCCTCACTAACGATGCATGAGGTGGACTTGGTGAGTGTATACAAGGAAGTAGACATAGGGAACCCTTGAGGATGGGGGTATGTGAGGCTGTTATGCAGCTAGTATCCACTACCTTCCTATGTGTGGTGTATGTTCCTTGGAGGCTAGCCACCTTACACAAACAAGGGATATGACATGTGGACTTGTATGGACGGTCTTCATGACAAAGGCCTAAGACACCATCAAGCCAGTATGTGAGGTATTGATTATGGATTTTGGATATAGATGAGACTGGTATTGTATCTTGGAGTGAGAGCTTGTCTAGAGAGGCATATCCACTCCTGATCCTTGTGATGTGTATTCCCCGTGATGTGGAATGATACGATTGTTTATGTCACACATTTGGATATGCTCAATGTTTTATATTAGATTTAAATATATCATTGTGTTGGATGCAAGTAAAAATTTGATTTAGATATATTGAAAGAGAAGGAATTTGTAACATTTTGATTTTAAGGAAAATTGGGTGGTCCAAGATAGTTACCTTGGTGCTTACTTTCTAAGTAAAGGGAAAATTCTATTCATACTAATATTAGATCAAGTTGAAGTTATCCTGGTTGGTGATAGTAAAATTGATTGGGATATATATTTCATGCTTAACCATATTATGAGTATTATTCTCTATATAGTGCATGGATTCAAGGATTAGTTATGTATGTGATATCAGTTAAAATGTGTTTAAGAGATAATGTTTGATGTATTTCCATTTCTAACTTGCCAACTTCCACAAGTAAGTCTCATCTTCGGGGGGGGGAGGGATGTAATAATACCCACTCTAATGATTAGACTTGGACTTTTATTTGGACACTTTCATTATGATGGTTAGAACTATATGTTTACAGTTTTTCTTATTAGAAGGATGATACACTTATCAGATGCTTAGATACACTTATTTATTGTTATCATTTATATGTTTATGAAGTTTGAAAAAATCTATATTTACATGATTTATAAAGCTAACCCAAGGATTTGAATCAAACCATTATTATGATGTCTTATGTTTTCATGTGTATAAGATGTTTAATGTTTGTTCATGACTTAGGATGAAGTCATAGTTACTCACTTAATTGAGTTCCATATGATGTATCGATCCTGGTCATCTGTCTTCATATGTCTATATATATATATATATATATATATATTTTCATAGGTATTTCTTCTCGGTGATGCAGGACTGCAAGTACCGGGTATCGTCTCCACCTAGTCTCATAGGTCTGAGCGATCCCTCAAATCTTAGGTTGTTGTTTTTGTTATGGAGATATCATCAAGGTTCCATAAGACGGAAATCAACCTCTAACCCTTATTACCCTTAGGTGGGGAGTTCCTGAGTTAGTCCCTTGTGTTGTTGTTGTATCATTGTGTATATCAGTTTGTTGGATTATAGTGATCTTGTTGCTTTTTCTTGTCTCTTGCATTTTAGGAGACTAAGGTTTGGATATGGTATCTTTAACTATTCTTAATAATATGCTCAATCGTTGTTAGTAGATAATTTATATGAGCCATTATTTCATGCGAGTATAGGATGTTGTGATTGATTTCGCTAATCTTGTTAGAACACCTTGTGTTAGTGATCACACACACACACACACACACACACATATATATATATCATGATTTTACTTTGTATGGAATATGATTTATTATTTGATTGGATAATAATATTTTATAATACCATAATAATAAGATGTTTATAATATTAAGAATATTATTATTTTTAATAATATTATAACAATATATGTACACATAAGCATATGGGTGCACATGTAGGCCTGTGGTTACCTATATCTATATAATATGGTGTGAAAGTAATTGTATTTTAAATAATAATAATAAATAAATAATTTATTTGAAGGATTAATTATTATATGGTAAATCTTTTACCATAACTTCAGTAAATAAGGTGATAAGTAATAATAGTAATAAATTATTTCATTTTCCTTAAATAAAGGAAAATAATATTAATTTATTAATATTTATGAGGCTCTCATATTAGATTTTATTATTAATAATATTAAATTAGCTATTCCCTTCCTGTGAATGGCTTGAATGAAATTAATTAAATCCTATACTATAAACTACCTTTTAGTTGGGATGGTTGCATCAGTTGATTTTCCCATGCAACCAATCCTTCAACCTATTTACAAGAGGAAGCCTTTGATAAATGGGGGTGGGCTGGATTATTCATAGGAGAATTGATCTTAGCTTTAGGATATCATTATTGATTATAGTATATTTGGAAAAGGTGGTGGCTGCAATTAGAAGGATTTGGTGGAGTGTTGGAAGTAGGCCAAGTTGATTGATTCCTCCTTCTTCAACGGTTTTCTTCACCGGAATCCAGGTAGTAGCTATCTTGGAAGATGCTCCTCCTTATTTGATTTGTGTGATTTCTTTTGTTTTGTATTTTTGATTAGTTCCTGTGTACAAGCAATATGAAGAATGTATTATTCTATTGTATTATGTTTGTTTTTCCTATGTGAAAGGAATTAGAAGAAATGATAGATATATTGTAAATATATTATTGTACAAATGATTAATATTTCTTCTATGTGTTATCATGTTTCCTGTGCAGTATATTGTTTGTTTACTTGCTGGAAAATATAGAACTGTGATTTAGAGTGTGAACTATGTCACTATTCCTTGTCTACTCTCTGGGAAAAAGATAGTATCATGAACTGAATGTACACAAATCAAGAGAACTAAAAACTATCCTATTCCCTGCCTATATTCAAAACTCTTCATAAAATTCATCAACACAAGATCAAAGTTATTTAAATAGTCATCTTATCTATGACTATCCTAACATGACAGAGTTCTACCCTCTAGATAGACCCATACTCAAATGTGTATAACTTTTGATTCTAATAAAAAATATTCAATCTCTCTGGTGAGGATGGGTGTAATTAGGTTTTGCAAAACATATTTAAAGCTCATCAAAATCAAACAATTGAATTGAAATTTATGGCCCGCACACTGAGGGTCATTTTTTTTGATACTGTATTATTTGTCAATCAGAGATCTCTATTTTCAAACTCTTGTATATCCCTACATTCAAACACTGAATGGAACATACTTGTACATTAATAGGATTCTCCCAAAATCCAAAATAATCAAAGAAATTGGAGAGCCTATGTGCTCATTTAAACTTTAAAATAATTGATTGATTGCACCAAATCAATAACCAGGACAATAAATGTAAATGAGGACTTCCTCTATTCAAAGCCTCCTAAAAACAAATTAAAATTATATGGAAATGGTTAACAATAGAAACCAATACTATATTAATCCATTTTAGATCACATTTACATTGGAATGGAGATTATTCAAATACAAAAGGGCCGGCTATAACCTCACGACAGAGAAGGAAAGTTGTAGAGATTTTCTTTTGTATTCAAAGAAAACTTTATTTCCCTCTCTCTTCCACACACCAAACCTTCTAAAAATCTCTCCTAATTTTAGTGTTATGTGTTTATGATGTTTTGGTAAGGGTAGGAAATCTAGCTTGTCACTTAGAGTTTCCACCTAGCCTTAGAACCTTTTGGGAAAGGGTTTGTATTTTGATTTTCATTTTAGCTGTTATTTGGGAAAGGTTACTCCAACCCTAGGTACGGCCTAGATATCACTTCCTTGTGGACCTTGGTGTTTATCTCCTAGCATGGGGGAGTGGGCCTTTTGGTATCCACGTGGTTGGGTGGTAAATCTTTTATCAAGGTACCTTTCACAGTTGTAGAGCTTATGGATTCTTGCTTGTGTATTGTTCCAGTTTTGAAGGAAGAAGACTTTGTATTTATCTTTCATTATTCTCAAATGTAAAGCTATTATTACCTCCTAGAGGAAATGAATGTAATGTAGAATTTAATGTATTTCAATTTGATTTAATTTGGATGCGTAGATTTAGGGAAAAGAAAAGGGAATGGTGAACTTTATGTAAATCATGTTGTTGGAAAAGCAAAAGCAATTTCATATACATTTCAAGCAAAGTGGCATGTTTCTTATTACTATTGTTCAAGAAAAGTTAGTAAAACCAATGTATTAATTTCATATGAGAAATAGTTGAACTCCTAGATAAATTCTTATACAAATATTATGCTTTAAATGTTTATGAAATAAGGTTTAGGGAATATTGATGGAATCAATTGGTTAGTAATAAAATGATAGCATTTATATTTCTCTCTAAAGAATTTCTAAGGTTATGCTTTAAGAGTTAGTACACTTAATGATCTTAAAATAATTATAAATGTACTATAAGGGAACCTTGGAAGAATTTTAAGTTAAATGATGTTTATGGATTGTTCATGAAAATCTTTTAAAGTTCAAAAATTTTCATAATTCATTACTTAGGTTTTTCTTTTCTAAAGAGAATCTTTGTTCTCTTTCCTGGTTCCCTTGCGGGGCATGATACTACAGCTCGGTTCTGTCTGTAACCAGTTTGATTAGGAATGCATGAACAATGTCTTCACATGAAATATTTTGTAGTCTCTATTCATCTGACATAATTCAACAATGAATTATATGTCTCTTATATAGATGTGTAAACCATTTTCATATCAGCCATCATATTTTGCCTCTTAATCTCCTTCATCCATTTTTCCACTTAAACCTTCCTTGGTAGATGTGTCAATAACACATTTCAATCTCTTCCATTAGATCTTCTCTAAAAAAATTTAGTTGTGGATCTTGTAACAAACTTGATCTGCTACCTTGAAATCATACATAATTTACAACTCATCAATTTTAGTCAGTTGTTATAACATTTAATGTTTTCATCCATACTCAATTAATACTAAAATGTGTCGGTGATAACTAAATCGGTTATTACTATCACTCGGTCTACACAAGAATGGCTTGGTGTATACAGAAATCTTCAATTACCAACCACATTCACTTGTTTAATTCTGATCTCTTCTTCATAATAGAATAATGTAACATGATCAAGTCAACAATATAATGCTATAGACTCATCGATAAGTTGCCCAATGTATACCTTATCCTTATCTGTCATATCCATCTTTACCTTATGTAGATATCTCATTTCTTCACCATTTCTTCCTTCTACAAATGTTCAGATGTTTGTAACTATCATGATAAGTATAGTCAAGACTAGTTGACATCAATGACAACATATTGATTGATTTAATCATCTTACATATCACTTTAATAGCTTGGTGATCTCTAATCATTGTCTCTTTTTTCATCAAGATGTTCAATCAGTTGTAGGTCATCAATATCTCCCTTTGGAATTAATGGCAACATAAACAATATGAAATATGACATACCATACCAAACATTTGTTCTAAAACTATATAGATAAATGTTTTAGCTCGATAAGCTCTCCCTAGCTTGATATTTAATATGTTTAATCACTACAAACAACATTCCATGCAAACTCTCCCTGTAGATTTGATCTTTTATAGCTCTCTGATTCTTTCTCCCTATATTGGATAGATATTAAGATTTCTCTCCCTTTTTGTGTTCTCATTTAATTGATATTTCATATGAAATCTTTCTCTCCCTTTGACAACAATGCCAAAAGAAAATATACAGCTCTGCAATAGCCAAGTAATTCTCTTTTATTTGGTCCAAATCAAGTACCTTCATGTACTGATATACAATTCTCTATTTTAGCTTCTTCAAACCTTTCACAACATTAGAAATCCTAAAGTGTGATCTATATGCATCAACATGAATGATTTTTTGATAAAGTATAGGTTGATGCAACCTCCTGATCACCTCAGTGACTGATAGACAGGGGATAGACCCCTAGTCTAGTCCTCAAGTACTCAAAAGTATCCTTTGGTAAGGGCTTGGTGAATATGTCAACAAGTTGTTCTTTATATTTCAAAAATTCTAGTTTGACTTGCTTCTCTTGTACTTGTTCCCTCAAATAGTGATACTTAATAGATATATGTTTTTTTTCTGAATGCATCACTAGATTCTTGGAAATATTTATGGAACTTGTGTTTTCATAATATATAATCACTAGATCATTGATTACCTCATTCATTCCTTACAACAACTATTTTATCCATGCAATATTTGAATAGTTAGCAGCAGCAGTAACATACTCTGCTTCAGTAGTAGGCTGAGAAATACATGCTTGTTTCTTGCCTATCCATGTTACAAGTCTTTCTACCAAAAATAATGCTCCACAGATTGTGCTCTTCTAGTCATCAATGTTTCTAGCCCAATCTACATCAGTGTAAACTTAGAGTTCAAAATTGCCTTCCTTTTTGTACCATAAACCATAATCTTTAGTTTTCTTCAAATATCTCAAAATCCTCTTAAATCCAACTATATGTGGTTCCTTAGTATTAGCAAAAAATATTTCTACAATCCCAACTGCATGTGTTATATCAAGCCTACTATGTACCACATACATCAGTTTTCCAATCACTGATCTATACAGTGTCTGATTTACCTTAGTTGATTCAGCATCTTTTGTCAACTTACATCTTATCACCATCGGTGTTCCTACCAAATTTGAATCTTCCATGCCAAAATTTTTCAATACTTCCTTGATGTATTTTGATTGTGTGATAAAAATCCCATCATGTGTCCTTGCAAATCCAATGCTAATAAGATAAGCATGTAATCTTTCATACCATGCTCTCAGTGCTTGTTTTAGTCCATACAAAGCTTTTTGTAATCTACATACTATGTTCTTCTTATTTGTATCAACAAAACCTTCAATTTGTTCTATGTAGACTTCTTCCTCAAGAATTCCATTCAGAAATGTTGATTTCACATCCATTTGATATACTTTGAATCCCTTATGTGTAGCATATGCAAGTAATACTCGAACTCCTTCAAATCTTACCACTAGTGAAAAAATTTCACCATAGTCAATTCCTTCTTCTTGTGCATATACCTTGCATACAAGTCTTGCCTTGTTTCTAGTCACTTCTCCATTCTCATTTAGCTTGTTTATGAGAATCCACTTAGTAACAATTATATTTTTATCACTCAGTCTCAGTACCAATGTCCAAGTTTTTTTTTTCTCTATATGTTCAATTTATTCATTCATTTCTTTGACCCATTCATCATTATCAAGTGCATCTTTAACATTCTTAGGCTCAAATTCACAAACTAAGCATGTGTTTTGTCTTAACTTACTTCTTGTCATCATGCCTAGTTTCTTGTCTCCAATGATTTGGTTATATCGATGATGTCTTCTAACAAATATTTCCAGTACTTTCTCTCTTCTTTGCTCATCATTTGGTTCAAGTTCATTTTCTTTCTCAGTAGCTTTTTCCTGGTTCTTGGTTTGTATTTGTTGATTCTTGATAGCATTTTCCTGTCGCTTGGTAGACTCAGCGTGTGGCTTTGGTAGATAGTCTGGATGCTCAATATATGTAAACCTACCATAGTCTTCTAGTTCTTTCATGATTTCTTCATCATTCTTTTCAGCAAACTCATCAACTTTCACATTAGCAATCTCAATCATTTTATTAGTAGCCTTGTTCAAACATTTGTATGTTTTTCTCTTAGTAGAATATCCTAGAAATATTCCTTCATCACCTTTAGAGTCAAATTTACCATTTCTATCATCTTTCAGAATGTAACATATGCTTCCAAAAATTCTGAAATAACTTACATTCAGTGTGTAGCCAAACCATAGCTCATAAGGTGTCTTATTTGTATCTTTCTTTAGTTGAACTTGGTTCAATGTGTATACAGTAGTGCTAACAGCTTCTCTCTAGTACATTTGTGCAACATTTTTCTCAATCATCAATGTTCTAGCACAGTCAACTATTGATCAGTTCCTCCTTTTTGCAATACCATTATGTTGTGGTGTCCTCGATGGAGAAACCTGTCTTTTGATTCCATGCTCATTATAGTAGTTACTAAATTCATCAAAAATAAACTCACCTCCTCTATCAGATCTTAAGCATTTTAAAATTTTCTTGGTTTCCTTTTCAACTTTAGCTTTATACCACTTAAATAATTTGAAACCTTCAGATTTCTCTTTTAAAAACATAACTGACAATCCTAGAGTAGTAATCAACAAATAGAATGAAATATTTTTCACCATAATAACTCTCAGTTCTCATAGGACCACATAAGTCAGTATGTACCAACTCCAAAATACCTTTAGAATAATAGTCTTTTCTTTTGAAACTAGATTTAGTCATTTTTCCTTTCTGACATTGATTGCACATGACATGGTCAGGCTTAGTTAGACTCGGTAAACCTCTAACTCTCCTCCTTTTACTAATCTTAACCATGTTATCAAAATTCACATGACATAGACTCTTATGCCACAACCACACATCTTCATTTCTTTAAAACTAGCCAACAAACAAGAAGTTTCAGCATTGTCAAGATAAAATAGATTACCTTTGGATTGTTCACCAGTACCGACCAGTTTTCCAATTCCATCATAGATTTTCACCTTTCTGCTTTCAAATGAAACTCGATGATCTAAATTATTCACTTGTGCTACACTTAATAGATTGTAGTTAAGTCCTTTCACCCAATATGTATTCTCACATCTAATCATATCATTCAACAAGATAGATCCTTTTCCTTTCACTAAACAAGGTGAATCATTTCCCATTTTACCTGATCCTCCATTATAGTGCTAAAGATATTCAAACTTATCCTCATCACCAGTCATATGATGTGTATAGCCACTATCAATAATCCATGTATCATTATTGCTAACATTAGATATAAGGGTTGTTTCTACATACCTTTCTTCTTTTGAATCATCTTTCATTGCAACAAATACCACTTCAACTTCATCATCATGTCGGTGTCAGTGTCCTTATCATCATCATCATCAAGGTAACATGCCTTCTTGACTTTGTATTTGTAGTCTTAGTAGTCTCGGTTGTTTCTTCTATCATAGTGTCAGTTTCCTCTGTGATCTCATTTATCTCTCTACCAAACCTTCCATCACCAGATCAGTTTTTGTCTTTATCTTCTTCTTTCCTATTAGGACATCTAGTAGAAATATGGCCAATCTCTTTACAATTAAAACATGCTAAAGGTAACTTTCCTTTATACCTTCCTTTACCTTTCTAAAGTCTTCTAGCCATAAGTGCTTCAAGATGATCAAGCTCATCTTCACTATCACTGTCACTTTCATTTCTTATGTTATGCTTACTGCTAGACTTGCCAATCTTCAGAGATGATATAAATGTAGACTCAACATTTGGTACAATACTATTGTCATAGTTATTTAGCTCAAAAGTATTCAACTTTCCAATTAGACTATCAAGTGTAAGAGTACTACCAAGTGAAGACCTCATTTCATGAATAGTATATATTGTAATTGCATAGATAGGTAACAAGGTTCTCAATATTTTACTTCCAATAGTTTCTTTAGAAATAATACCTCCTGCTCCTCAGATAACATTGACCACCTCTTTGATTCAGTTAGAGTATTATGTGATGTTCTCACCTTATTTCATTTTCATATCATCAAATCTACCTCTTAGGATTTTAGCTCTAGCCCTCATTACATTTACATCTCCACCATGAACTAATGCAAGTTTGTCCCATATTTCCTTTGTTGTAGTGCATGCTTTGATATCTTCAAACTCAGCATCGGATAGAGCAGCATCAATCTCTATCATTATTGTATTGTCTTCATGTCTATCTCTCAACTGATCAACTATCAAAGGTCCAGCAGTCGGTTGAATGTAGCCATTGTCTATTAGTGAGATAGCAGATTCTCCAATTCCAGATATGTGTAGCTTCATCCTACTTTTCCATGTGGAAAAGTTATCTTTGTTTAGCTTAGGCACCTCCCTTTTATACATCTTGTGATATTTTTTCTCAAGTCCTTAAAACTTTCCTCCAAGAAACCAATATGCTCTCATACCAATTGTTTGAATAACTAAGAGGGGGGGTGAACCAGTTAAATCAGTTATCCTACAATTCTAAAATCTTAGATTTACTTTTCAAAACTTTTTCAACAATATAAGCACCTTGGTTATATAAAATATCTATCTGTCTATTCATTTACTGAATACCAGTTATATCAAAACCTGTCTTTTACCGATTAATCAAATATGCAATATGTAAAGTATGATAGAAAACAATCATAACAAATAACACATAACACAATGATTTAACATGGAAACCCTACAAAGGGAAAAACTACCGAGGACCGGTAACCCAAAAATTTTACTCTTCTGAAGTGAGCTCAATTAAGAGCCAACCCTGTTAAAGGTTACAAAACACACTGTTAGGTGTGACCTTGTTAGAGGATTTATCACTAATAATTAAATTTTGACCAGCATTCACTATGGGATCAACAAGATAACAATTAACATCCCTTGAATGTCATATGGAAATACAATAAGACTATTAAGTCCACTCATTTAAGAGATTTTTCTATAACAATGGTTAAACTGATATAGTAGTGATCTGATTCAAATACAACTCAATTTGCAAGTATTCAGATCTATGCTAGGCTCATAAAACTCATTTGATCAATAAGCAATTCACTTCATCAACTTCCCCCAACTTACTCACTCGATGTATAGTTATCTGACGCTCGGTTATGCCTGCAGCTTAGTTTTGTCTATAACTAGTTTGATCAGGAATGCATGAACAATATCTTCATGTGAAATCTTTTGCAGTCTCTATTCATCTGACATAATTCAACAATGAATTGTATGTCTCTTATATAGATGTGTAAACCATTTTCATAGCAGCCATCATATTTTGCCTCTTAATCTCCTTCGTCCATTTTGTCACTTAAACCTTCCTCAACAAATGTGTCAATAACATGTTTCAATCTCTTCCCTTAGATCTTGTTTGAATTTTGTTAGTCATGGATCTTGTAACAAACTTCATATGTTACCTTGAAATCATACGCAATTTCCAACTCAGCAATTTTAGTCGGTTGTTATAACATTTAATTTTTTCATCCATACTTGGTTAATACTGAAATGTGTCGATGATAACTAACTTAGTTATTATTGTCACTCGGTATACATAAGACTGACTCAGTGTATACATAAATCTTCAATTAATGACCACATTCACTTATTCAATTCTGATCTCTTCTTCATAATAGAATAATGTAACATGCTCAAGTCAACAATATAATGCCATAGACTTATCAATAAGTTACCCAATGTATACCTTATCCTTATCTCTCATATCCATCTTTACCTTATCTAGATATCTCATTTTTTCACCATTTCTTTCTTCTACAGATGTTCAGATGTTTGTAACTATAATGATAAGTATAGTTAAAACTAGTTGACATCAATGACAACATATTGACTGATTTAATCATCTTTCATGTCACTTTGATAGCTCAGTGATCTCTAATCACTGTCTCTTTGTTCATCAAGATATTCAATCAGTTGTAGGTCATCACATATTTCCTTATCATCATCTACTCAGTCAGACTTGGATCATCCAAAATGTTAATTTTTCCACTGACTTTTTTTAGTTTTTTCTTCACCATATTTACAGGATTAGGGATATCTAGGATATCCTCATCCGTATCTACATCTATTTCCTCTATTGTTGCAGGTGTTTTTCCCCTATCCTGAACATCAATTTGTGATGAGAATATTAGTAAAACTATCAGAATAACTCCAAAACCCTAAATAAAATAGCATAATAATATAATATTTTTGAACTATTTAATTTGTACAATTACAATAAGGTTTACCATTATTGAAGAATGGGTGGGAGGAGCATCCCCATGGCCTCTATCATGTGGGGGATCCATGTCATCCTGTGACAAAGATTAAATATAAAAACTTCAGCGAACTGAAAGCAATAGACTTAGCAAAAAAACTTATTAATAAAATGGTATATTGTAGTCATAAACTTGAGGTTAGTTTAAATGGTATATAGTACTTACCATCCCCATGATAGTAACTTTGTTTGTATCTATGCAATTTAAATGGTAATCTATAGTAGTTCTTCCCTTGCACTTATTGATTTTATCGCACATACAAAAACATGATTCCCCTCATGCGCCTCAACTATGCAAATGGGTTTCTTATTAGTTGACCCAAGTCACGTACTATTTATAAAACCTACAATATTTCTTATTTCTTTTGGTCTCCCATCAATGTACATAGAAAATATTTTACTTTGATCATTTTCTTTCCATTGTATATAATTTGTTGACAGTGCATACCTATGCATACTTTTTTTATATTCAACAATCTGCATCCAATCATTGTAATTGTTACAAGGTCTAACATACTCCATCAATTCAACAACTTTTTTGTAACATATCTTTATCCCATCCATGGAAAATAGGACCAAACCATGTAATGAGGATGGAGCTATGCGATATATCCTCTCATTAACACAAAAATTAGTGTTAATTAGAGGTAGCTCATTGGGTACCCATTCTTTCTCAAGATGTGTGTATTGAAAGGGTGCCTTGATGTCACCTTTGGTCTCATCATCATAAGAACATGACCCCCCTTCAACAAGGAAAAATTGCATGCGTTTATTAATTTTTTTTCTAATCTTTTGACCTTTAGTTGATCTCCCTATTTTAGTCATACTACATGTCAAACTTTCGTCTACCATTCCTGCATTTCCCTCATTCGAGGAAGATAGATCTAACAAGTACCTATTTGGTAGTTCCTGTAATCCATCAATGGAGATATTGTCATGTCCCCGCTTCAAATAGAATTTTGATAATAATTAAATAATAAAATATTATTAAATAAATAATAATATTAAAAATAGACAAATAAATAAATAATCAACAATATTGTTTATCAATACATAATATTAATCAAATCAATATAATGCTAATAATTAATCAATATATAGAATAATCAAGTCTTGAATAGAGTCGTGACCCATACAGTTCTTCTTTGTCTATACATGGGAGATATATAATGTAATTTGAAAATGAAGGAAAGACATAAAAAAATAGGAATCATATAAAAAGATCAAAAAAGTGATGAAGACAAATCATATCCTTAGCATAGCATGCAAGAAACATAAGACTTGAATTCAGTCAAGTAACATTTGAGGTATTAATCTGTAAAATTGGTATTTTTTACCACTGAACAAGGAAGAGATAATAAGGGGTTAGCGAAGTATGGGAGAATTGGTATTAAGTCAGTGATAAGGAGTTGAGGCAGTCATTGTGAAAGGAAATCACAATACATGCTCACTGTTAAATAAGAAGAATATAAGAAAATTAATAATTTTATTGACTAAGGCAGCAAACATTGAGAATAAGGACAAAAGGTCATTCTATAGGGAAAGTAGTCAAGTTAAATAAGTTGAAATAAGTTGAAATAACCTTAGTTTAAAAAAAGGTACGTAAAGTCATTATCTTTGTGTTTATTTTCTTAAGATATAATACTTGTATGAATAAGATTAATTAGAATAAGTTAGCTATATATAAACTAAAGTTGGTCTATTTTAATATTAGTGAGCAATAATTCATATTATATAGTGAATGTAGAAGTACATATATTATTATTAATAATCAGAATTTATATATATGTAAGAGATATATATATATACAAATATATAGTGAATATATAAGTATATATTATAATTGATAATCATAATTCTATATATATTGAATTATATAATACATTTATATATGATCTAATATTTATGTAAATTATGTCTATTTATTAATAAAAAATGAAATCAAAAATTTATGCCAATTATGTGTTATATATATATGGCGTATTGACTTATACCTATTGATCCATGTCACTGTGCAAGATCCTTGTCAAAGGGGTTAAATTTCCTACATATGTGAATCATTTATCTTAAGTTAGCTAAAAATTACATGATACATATGCTATAAATTACGTAGAAGACAACATGAACAATATGCAAGATCGTAAACATGAACAAATTACTTTTACCTTATATATGGAATGCAAGATCATCAATAGAAGGGGTGACGATGTGTGTAGTCAATTGCCTATTTCCAGAAAGGGTGACAATCAAACAAAATATATACATGTATCAACAACAATTAATTGAGCATTATAAGCAATACATTGGTAATCATAAATCACATATATTATTGTAATCATTAGAATTAAACAAAATAAATTAATTTTACCATGCCATTAGAGTTGAATACATTAATAAATCAATATTAAATATATATACTAATCAATATAAATATATATAAATAATTAGATCACATACCTTGTACATTTCAATCATGTCATTGATCATCTTCTTCATCCATCTCATCATCATTCCCATCATCATCATCATCATCATCATCATCATCATCATCATCATCATCGTCATCATCATCATCATCATCACCACTATCATCATCGCCATCATCATCATCATCATCATCATCATCATCATCATCATCATCATCACCGCTGCCACCACCACCACCACCATTATCTTCTTCTTCATCATCTTCAGTATCTTCTTCTTCCATTACATTATACTTTATCAACCTTCCTCTTAGATCATGTCTAACAACAAATGACCAACCTGATTTATGTGGAACCTCTAAGTAAAAAACTTGTTCACATTGTCTTGGAAGAACATAGAGCTCATCTCCAACTGGCTCAAACAATCTTGTATTAATCATTATAAATCTATTATCATGTTGAATAACAGTTCTATCAGGATCATTTTGATTCAGTCGTAACCTATACCATTTGATGACGAATGGAACTAATTTAAAGGAGTTAAAGTCACAATCAAATATATCATCCAAGATGTCATAGTATTGATTTTGAGATTGTTAAGGATGTATGTCATTTCTAGATGATATATTAGTGACCTCAAAGACTGTAGTTATCCTAGAATCACAAGTTTTCTTCATGTCATCCAAATTTTTATGCGAAATTTGTGGCCATGATAGTACATATCTTTGTGGTACTTAACCTACAATTTTTCAAGTGTGTGATAATTATTTGCATCGTGAGTTGATATGAAACATATGGGTCATGATCATTAATAAATTTTTACGTACCTATCTACCTCTTAAACCATATGCTAGATCAATTTCCATTGGTGTAACATTAGAATCTCCATTATGATGAGCTTCTATAACTAATGAAGCAACACCTTCCCATGTTAATAAGAAACCATTTTGTTGACATTGTTCAATCCATACCGTCATCCAATCAAGATTATTCACAATATACAAATATATTGCATCCCACTCTTGACCAAATGTATAAAAAAATAGACCAATTACAAATAACTTATATTGAAGATTTATAATAATTAATTAACTATAATAACATCTTATAATTACCTCTCACTTTTGTCAATCTACCTTTCCCCATCAAGTACTCCCCTTCAAATTTGTTAATGGAGTTGGGATCCCCAAATACGATCTACATGGATCTTTGCTGCAAACTTATGAAGATATTTACTAATGTACACCATGGTCTAGTATACCATATATCCCTCCACCATATAAGAACCCTCAAGATGTGCTCTCTGTCGAGCCAAACCCTTCAAAAATTTCAAGTTCCTCTCAACCATCCACATTGACCTAGTTTGTACAGGTCCACACAATTCAATCTCCTCAACTTGATGTATGAAGTAGTGTTCTTGTGCATTGAAAAAAGTTGAAGGTAGACACTTTTGCATTTCACACATAAGATGAGGAATTTTTCTCTTCCAATATTTTATATCTTCTTTATTGATTTATTTTGATGACAACCACCTCATGTATTTTCTAAGATCATATATAACTTTTTTGACACTATTGTCAAAGTGGTGTGGGAGAGATAGAGATAGATTGTACTACAATAATTGTAAAATGATCTTATCAATATTTTAGAAAATAATACAATAAAAAATACGCAGTATACAAATATATAGTGAATATAAAATAACATGAATTACCTTAATAAATGTATTCCAATCATGTGTTTTCATCCCTAGCCCAAATTCACTTTCCTTTGATATGAGATTGTTTATGTTCACAACAAATCCTATGGGAAATCATATTTTTTGTATGACTTCTTTTATAGAACTGCTATGTTGCTCTAAAAATAACCAAGGGCACTTATATCAATCTGGTCTCCATTGTTATTTGATCAAATGACATTTTTCATTACGTAGTTAGATTCTTCAATGTCACTACAAATTTTAACAATTTTATCTTTGTCACACCTTCCATCCAATATTTTCCATAATATTTCGGTTACATTCTTTCTAATATGCCTAGCATCAAACAAATGCATGATTGAAAGTTTCTCGTAGTACGGAAACCTACTAAATTATGTAGGATAACTTTTTAGTCTTTTTCGAAGTTGATCATTAATGCTTTGATGACCTTCACGAGTATCAATTACATCATCAGTAAACAAAACACAATATCAAAATATAAATTTCAAACAAAAACCATCAGATGAAATGACATTACCTCGATGATTTATTCTATTGTATTCCAAATTCCATAGGCAAGGTGTCATTCTTTGTGGCTTTGATGTAGTCTCCTCTTTCCCATTGAAAAGATGTTTTTTGGTAATTCGGTACTTATGATTTATGTGGAGAGTGTCTATACTCATCAAACGCATGCTTTCTTAAACTTTTTTAATGATGAGATTTCATCTTTGGACCACAAACTGGACATGCAAATTTTCCCTTTGTCTAAAGACCTACAAGATCGTGTATAATTGGATTAAATATGTTAATTTTGTGTTAGCACTATAACATACCAAAAAAGAGGTGTTAAGAAGAGAACATACCACAAAAATGTGTTAGCCCAGGGGCATCATGTATTGTCCATACAAGCACTGCATGAAATTGAAATTTTCTTTGTCCTATTGGTCTAGAGATGTCATACATAGTGACCCCATTCCATAACACCATCAAATCATTGATAAGGGGCTCAATATATACATTCATATCTTTAACTTGGTACTTACCTAGTTGAATGAACAAAATATTACATAATTATTATGACCATTTTGATGGATTATTTATAATAAATTAATTTAGATGACTATTCAATGAAAAAATACTTGGAACAATCATTGCCAACATTATGTTCTCCCTCTTTATGGACATCCAAGGAGGGATGTTATTGTTGATAAAAAAATAGGCCACACTGAGTAAATAGATCTCATCTCTCCAAATAGATTGACACCATCCACTACCAATGAAAGCTTGAGATTATGAGGTTCTTCTTTAAAGTGTGGCCAAGTTTCCTCTATTTCGTTAAATGCCAAACCATACGTAGGAATTCATATAATGTCATCTCGACTTCTATTGCATGCATGGTAATCCATAAATTGTGCCAAGATAGTGCACCTGAATAATCATTGTAGACATGGAATAATGAGAATATACCAAAGAACCTTGTGAGACACCTCTTAAGTTATTTGATCTGATTGATATATACTAATATGACAATTAGGGCATTTTGTTGCAAATTTATGTTGTTTATGATATATAATATGATCATTCAAGCATGCATGTATTGTTTGATACTCCATTCCAGTATCTTTCATAATGGCAGATAATTCCTGGTATGAGCGAGGTAGAATGTTTGATGGTGGTAACAAACACTCACCTATCAACCTACAACCAAAAATATGATTTTTTAATATAAAGAATATTAATTGGTACATGATTCACCCTTTGTTAACTGTAAGTAAATTACGACTAAAAAAATGAAAAAAGATGACATACCTTAACATACGTGTGATTGCTACGTTGGATAAATCATTCATAACCTTCAAGTTCACCAACAACAATACAACGACAAGATGATTTCTTTGGGATCCTTTGTATAGGGGCTTGTATGACTTCTCAAGTATAGGTACATCATCATCATCATCATCATCATGATTTTCTTCCATGGGATCATTACCTTCTACTTCAATATTCACACTTCCGTGTTCCTTCATTTGGAAATCTACATTCTCTGGATTCTCATGGTCCATAACATGAAACCCAGGGTGGTTGACCTATATCAAAATGATGACCTTAAATTAACCATGACCATGATGTCATTATCAATTCATGTCTTATGTATATAAATTATTAAAATAATATATTGAAATACATACCAATGGACAAAATTTGTTTCCCCCTTCAATGTGACCATGCTACCTACAATGTTCCTCAGTTGTTTTGATTAGATATCTTCGAGTCATTAAGCCCTTGCAAATTTTTCTTTTGATAATCCAACCAACCAAAACCTTTTTATTTGTTAGTTAGTAATTTTGGTGGAAAAATAAGGTCAAATGTACTAGTGTTCCTACACATAGTATGTACTTTCAACAATATTTAATTCATAAACATATGGTAAGTGAACAATGATGGGGGACCAAAAAGGGGGTATAAGATGCCACTTTTTCTTGAAATCAACAAACTCTGAACTTTAACAAGAAATTAAATATAGTTAGACTCAAAATTTTAAGATGCAACAAGAACAAGAGTTGTAATACTCTTAATCTAGTTCCTAAACTATTAATTTATTTTGAAAATGGTGCAAATTCAGGCCCTCAAAAAGGGGGAGCATAGAAAGTGGTCCTATTTTTTGTGAAAAAACATAACATAGTGTCTAGTGTGCTCCCCCTAAAATGTTAACTTTTTTTTTGAATTTTTTTAATCTCTCCAGTGAGAAATTAGCTAACACCACATAGTTTATCCCAATTTTTTTGCTAATTTTTTGATGAATTTAAGAAGTGCACACATCTTAAAAATGTGAAATTTCTGTGTGCTCCCCCCAGAAATCATTTCAAAATAATCAAAAATCAAATTTTATTTTCTTTTTAAGTTTTTAGAATGGAGTCTAGTTTCTAAAAATGTAACTTGTTGCAAAATTTGATGAACGAGCCAAAATCTATGCCCAAAATACTACACATTGGTTTTTTCCAAAAAATGGACATAGACACAAAAGAAATTAGAGATGAAAAACTTAACATAATCAGAATTCAAAATAAATTATATGCTTAGATAGCTAACACAGAGATCTGCAATATCACGTCGTCTAATTTTTACGTTATTGAACCATGAGTAAACCTGATGAGGAGCACATAAAAAAAGATGTCATTTTTTTGCATGTCTACTGGAAAACAAATCTCGGGCCTATTTGAATACTCCACACCTTTGGGTTGGATCTCCAAGAAAAATCCAAGCCTTAGGATTGGTAAATTCTAATGCCTTACAAAGCGTGTGCACCCTATAGGGCATGCACAATATTGAAATCTATGACTTCCATAGGGCGTGGGCGCTATAGGGCATGCGCCATATAGCACATGCATCCTATTTAAGTCATAGATTTCAATAGTGAGGAGAAATAGTCAGAGAGAGAGAAAGGAAGAGAGTGAGAGTGTGTGTGCATGTGAGAGAGAGGGGAAGAGAGTGAGAGTGTGTGTGCATGTGCCTCTCTCTCTCTCTCTCTCTCTCTCTCTCTCTCTCTCTCTCTCTCTCTATTTTTTCATAGGGTGCACGAGCTATACCGCGTGCATGCTATGTAAGACTAAAAAAATGGTCTTATATGTTAAAGATCTCATGAAAGAGGCCCACTTTTTTTGTATACTATTTGGTCTCTACATTTTATCTAACAAATATTCACTTTTCATGGTCTTGAAGGTGACAAAGAAGCATATTATATCAATTTGCACCATCTTTTGGTTCAAAAACCAACATAAAATTGTCAAAGTCAATCATTCTTCACCAAAATTTATTGATTGAGGTAAGTTTTTTAATATTTTACATGTGAAATGTGAATAAAGAGTCTTTTAGTTTATAATTGGTATGATATAGACTTGTTGAATACATAATTTTATATAATTGTAATAAATTTATTGTAATCAATTCATATGTAGAAATCATCATCATGCTAAGGAAATGAGCAAAGACTTAAACACCGGAAGAGCATGAAAGAGACAAAGAGAAGAAAAGGGAAAGAATGAGACAACTTCATGAACAAAAAAATTGGATACCATAGAAGAAGATTTTTCTTTGGATGAGGAACATGAAACATCAATACAAAGTAAGAGAGAATTGAAATTGGAAACAAAAAGATAATGAATGAGAAACTTGTGTGCAAAAAGATAATTGAATTATGAAGATGCGGGCACATCATCTATGAGTTCCCAAGTTGAAGAGACATCATCATCCAATGTTGGAGGCACACCATTGTATCATGTCGAAGGCACACCCTTGTATCATGTTGAAGGCACACCATTGTCTACATCCCAAGGTGTACGCACCCCCTTGTATCATGGTTAAGGCACACCATTGTCTATATCCCAAAGTGGAGGTACACAATCATATCATGTTGAAGGTACACCATTATCTATATTCCAAGGTGTAGGAACAACATCGTGTCATGTTGAAGACACTCAAGATGGTACACAATTCACACATGATATTTTTAATTCTCCTAGAATTATTTATAGAAAGCCAAAATATTTGATTGATATTGATACTAACATTTTGCAAGCAATGTCTGACAAGATTCTCAAGCATACTTGTCAAAGAAATGTTAATCGTATTTGGAGATCATTTTTTGAGAATTTAAACATGACAGGAAGATGTTAACTATTTGTTGAAATGATGATAAATCTAAAATTTAGGCCCATCATGAAGATTCTTGGGCTAAGAACGATGGATGAGTCAAGTGAAAAATATATTGTAAAGAATCTAATGACTGCATATGAGAGTGTGGGTTCTACATCATGCACGAAAGATAGTAATGTCACACAATGTGTACTTACATCAACAATAATAAGCACTCAAGTGAAGAAATCTTGACTGATTAGAAAGATAAGAAAAATATTGAAAATAAGTAGAAAGTCTCTAATGAGAAACCTACAAAGGTGTCAAAGAGTGGAAGATCCAAATGGCAATGAGTTATGAGCATTTTCTGGTAGACTACAGCAAAAAGATAAAGCAATTTTTGAAGCTTTGAAATCCTTGATTGAATATTTTTAGAAGAATAACACATAGGTATCTCCTAATCAAAGAGATGTTGTAAGAAGGAGGATTGGTAGTTGAATTTGTGTTCCACATCCAAAACATTTTTTGGATTCAACTAAGACACAATTCTTTGCAAAATTTATGCATATGTATCCTCAAATTAAAATTAGTCAAAGATATTTTGAAATGTGTGAGCCTTTTTATGTGAAGATAAATCACACATGCACAACTTGTTTTTGTAGGGTACATATTGAATTTTCTAACCATTTTGAAATTTATAAGAATATGTGTAGATTTTCCCTTTAACAATATTTTTCAGGATTGTAACATAAATATCCCACCTAGATCTTCAAGGGAATTAATATCTACCATTTTATCTGAAAGAGTGTTCGGTCAACAATTTTACAAGCTCTCATGCTTGAATGGTGTATGCATAGATTGCGGAGGTTTGCAACATTTGCCAATTTGTCAACATATGGAGAGTATGCATGCAATCGGTAATGAAATAGTGGAATTTGGAAAATATAAGACTGTGACATACAATATAAAAGATGAAAAAGAGGTGAAAAGATGTGATTTAGTAATTAAAAAATTTCAATGTATCAGTTAATGGACATTTTTCATCAAAAAAATATTTATGAGTATGCAAGGCATACACATAGAGTGCAATGGTTGGATATGCAATTCAAGTTGTGCAAGGACACATTCCCACTTGATACCATTGTTTCAGTTGTGGACTTTGCAGAGAAATACACACTACAACCATAGAATGAGGTGCAAGAAAAGTATTATAGCTCTCAACAGGGTGCTATATTTGTTCATATAGAATTCATGCATTCACTTGACAGTACAAAGGAGAACAGAAAGATATTAAGGGAGTATCATTTTTATATTAGTGATGATCACTCACATTCTATAGAGTTTGTACATGGTTGCTTTCAACTATTTTATGGTCATTTGGCTAACAGGGGCATAAAATATCATCAACATATCATATGGTCAGATAATTGTGCATCACAATTCAAGAATTCTTGGATGTTTTATTGGTTGTACAGGATACATAAGATTACTAGAATTCAATATATGTGGAATTTCACAGAGGCCATTCATGGAAAGGGAGAGCACAATGGTGCAGGTGCATGTATTAAAAGATCCTTAGCACGTGAAGAATTGAAGTACAAAAAGAAAGAAACATTGTCAGATGCGAGATGTATTGTCTAGTGGTGTAATGCTACAATGGGTCCAAGTAATGAAGGTGAGTCTATGGTTTGTAGATTTTTTTGGTTGATGGATGAAACTAACATTGCACCATATGAGGTTAGTTGTACACTGACATGATCAAGTGAGCTACACTCTTTTAGAAGTTGTAATGCAGGTTCATGGAGTATCCACACACAACATATGGCATGCTTTTGTTCATCATGTGTAGATGAAGATTGGGATGGGTACAAGTCAAAGGAATGGGTTGACGAATGCTATACATGTATTTTGAGCCCACTTACCTCCTATCATCCCCATGAATCACTACAACTGATAGAAATGGAATCATCCATTGACTTTGATCACTTATCTTATCTAGTACAGCTAGGTAAATTTTTCACATACAAATAATCTCAAATTTAGTACTTTATCATAAATATTCAGTAAACTAATATCCTCATTATATTTATATCATTACAGACCATGTTTTTGTTTTTATTTCTCCTAAAGACAATGAAGAAGGGATAGATTATTATTTGTGTCATTGTGTTGAGTAAAAAAATAAATTAGATCACTTGATTATCAATGGTGATGAATTAGAATACCCTATAGGAACAATTTTTGTAATTGGTACATGGATTAGGTGGTATGCTATAAAGAACCCTAGGTTCTGGTTGTTTGAGTATTGGGAGACACACATAAAGATTCTTCATTATTCGAACCTCATCGTTGCATCAAGTGTCCACTTGATCATATATGGGGGAAGACCACATAATAAAACTCTTTGGAAGGTTTGTGAGTCAAACCATGAGGCAATACTTGAGACAATCAAGGGTAGGGAAGATCTAATTGGTTCATTGGACTAAATAGACCACTTAGTGCACCTAATGCCTCCATCATGTGAAAAATTCAACTAGGCTACTCACCTTGATCCTAAAATCATATATCATCTTATCATGGTCTATTTACCATGTTTCAACATCCCACTCACTCTAGTCTACTCAACTTCCACCAATCCTCTCCTATAGCCCTTCTAGGCTTGTAGCCTTCACCAATCTTAAATCAGTCCCTTACTCCCAAATCTCCTAAAAAAATCTAGAAACTAAAGGGTGATCTAGATACCCTTTTGGATCATTTAAATTCTCTCCAAGGCTCAGGGTAAGTTCCTTTGGACCAAAGGCTAGATCTACTACCCTAGTACCCACAAACTAGGCCTAATTAGCCTCCCATAACAAAGCAACTCATACTTCTACTTTCCCACTACACTTTAAGGCATGAAACAATCTTGGACAAGGTTTCAAAACACATGATTTTAAAAATTTTAAGGTTCCACCATTCACCAAACTCTCTTGCCAAAAAACCCTTGTTCCTAGGGTCATAAACCTAGGGTGTATTGAAGAAGACCTCCACAACCCTCTCCAAATCAATCCAATGATTCTAAAACACCATATTGGATATGAACATTCATGTTCCTTCACCAAAAACCTACACCCTTAAGCGCATTCACTCCCATAATAACTGGTGCCAAATCAAGGCACTAGTTCATACAGTAAACTTCAACAATCAGTGATCTTTCAATGCCATTACTCCATTTCCCTGCATAAGAACATTCCATTACAAATATATATTACATTATTATACCTCTTCCACCAATTAAAGTCACCACAGGGGTAAGAGAGTCACTTCATTATGCTGGTTACAAATCCAAACATTGATTGTGCCTTCAAAGCCCAGTCTATTCCTTCACCTTCTTAGCAAATAAAATAATGATTCAAATGCATGGAAATGTAAATAATAAACACAAAAATGTATTTACTTTAGGCCTTATAGGCTAGATCTTTCCAATATAGGCAAATGCCATGTTTTAGCACTTTAAGTGCTTTTACATCATTTGGTTGGCTCTATTGGCCTTAACACAAGTATAATTGACCTTATAGGTCCTTAACTAATTCAAATACCCTAGGATCAACATAATGACTCCTACTAACTCCCAAGTACACTTTATCCTTATAAATGCCATTAAGGCTTACATCCTTGATCTCATTACAATATGATCAGTATATGATCAAGACATCATTGCATGACCATTATTGGTCTATTACATTGTCTAATGACCCTTGAAGGCCATGTTGTCTTCAACTCCACCCAAGGATCTATCAGTGACCCTGGTGCACTCCTTGGTTCCTACCTTTGACCTTGATGCTCCTGCACCATTTAGGCTAGTAACCTTCGCCAGTCACAAATCAACCTTTTTCTCTCAAACTTCCCAAACAACTAGGGCCTACACAAATGGAACCTTACAACTTCTTCTAGATCAAGCTAGCTAATCAAACACATTAGTATAGATCCCAAAATCCATAATCCACCATAAAAACATCAAATCTTAAGGATTTACACTCACCAAAATGACTAGTGCCAAAATAGGGCTCTCCTCACACAACAAACTCCTTCACTCAGTGATCTCTCCAACATTATCCATCATATTCCTGTACCAAACATTATATTACAAGGATGTAATACACATTCAAACCTCTCCCACCAATGATCATAGGGGGTTGGCGAGTCAATCCTCATAAGGAGACCTCAATCCCAATCACTGAATGTGGCCCCAAATCCAGTCACTATCAAGAACACCAGTAATTTCCTCTACCTTAGATACAATAAAAACACTCAAATGAATGTGTGGAAAGATAAATAACAACCAAGGAAAATTCCTTACATCATAGAACAATCCAAATCACATTTTATGTAAATATTTTAATTCACTGGTCTTAGACTATACTCCAAGCTAAAGTGTCCCTCAAGGTCCCTACAACATGAAATCAGAGATCTTTACAGGGTCATATCTCAAAGCTCGTGTGAGGTATCATCAAGTTGTCAAGTGCTACTTGACCACATTTTTGAGGCCTACAATAACCTGTCTCAGTTTTTAGAGATTCAAGTTTGTTTATATTTGGCAACACATTCTCGGTCGATGTCAAAACTCAAAGTGTTCCTCAGTTGAAATGGACAAAATTATGTATCTTTCAAATCATCAGTCGTAGCATCAAACCATCTATTCCAAGAGCTCTGAATGGTTGGTTAAACACTAGTGGCAACCTCTTTTGGCACACAAATTCACACACATGCCACCGACCACTCCAGACCAAAGTGTCACTCAAGGTCCCTTCAACATGAAATTGGAAATTTTTACGGGGTCATATCTAGGACCTCGTGCAAGGTAGCATCAAACCATCAGGTGCTATGGGACCACATTGCCGAGGTCTACAATAACATGTCTTATTTTTCAAAGATTTAAGTTTGTTTATATTTGGTGACACATTCTCAATGAATGTCAAAACTTGAAGTGTTCCTTAGTTAAAATGGAAACATTGCATATATTTCAAACTGTCAGTCGTAGCATCTAACCGTTTGTTCCAAAAACTTTGAATAGTTAGGTAAACACTAGTGGAAACCTCATTTGGCACACACAGTCACTCAAATGCCACTGACCACTCTGGGCTTAAGTGTCCCACAAGGTCCCTTCAGCATAAAATTGGCAATCTTTATAGGGTCATATCTCAGAGCTTGTGCGAGGTAGCATCAAACTATCAGGTGCTACAAGACCGTGTTGCCGAAGCCTACAATAATTTTTCTCAATTTTCAAAGATTCAAGTTAATTTATATTTGGCAACACATTCTTGATCGATGTCAAAACTTGAAATGTTCCTTAGTTAAAATGGACAACATTGCATATCTTTCAAACCGTCGGTTGTAGTATTGAACCATCTATTTTAACAGCTCTGAACAACCAGGTAAATGCTAATGGAAACCTTGTTTGGCACATAGAGTCACTCGAATGTCACTGACCACTCTAGGCTGAAGTGTCCCTCAAGGTCCCTTTAGCACAAAATTGGTGATCTTTATGGGGTCATATCTCTGAGCTTGTGTGACGTAGCATCAAAGCATCAGGTGTTCCAGGACCGTGCTACCAAGGCCTACAATAAATTATCTCAGTTTTCAGAGATTCAAGTTCATTTATATTTAGTGATACATTCTCGGTCGATGTCAAAACTCAAAGTGTTCCTTAGTTGAAATGGACAACATTGTGTATCTTTCAAACCATCGGTCATAGCATTAAACCGTATATTCCAATAGCTTCAAATGGCTAGGTAAATGCTAGTGGAAACCTCATTTGGCACACACAGTCACTCGAACACCACCAACCACTTTGGGCTGAAGTGTCCCTCAAGCTCCCTTCATCATGAAATTGGTGATCTTTACAGGGTTAGATCTCAGAGCTCGTGCAAGGTAGCATCAAATTACTAGGTGCTATGGGACCACATTGCCAAGGCCTACAATAACCTATCTCAATTTTTAGAGATTCAAGTTCATTTATATTTGGTGCCACATTCTTAGTCGATGTTAAAACTTGAAGTGTTCCTCAGTTGAAATGGACAACATTGTGTATCTTTCAAACCATCGGTCGTAGCATCAAACCATCTTTTCCAATAGCTCTGAATGGCTGGGTAAATGCTAGTGGCAACCTCATTTGGCACACAGAGTCGCTTGAATGTTGCTAACCACTCTGGGCCGAAGTGTCCCTCAAGGTCACTTCAACATCCAATCAGTGATCTTTATAGGGTCATATCTCTAATCTTGTGCAAGCTAGCATCAAACTGTTAGGTGCTACAGGACCATGTTGCCAAGGCCTACAATAACCTGTTGCAATTTTTAGAGATTCAAGTTCATTTATAATTGGTGACACATTCTCGGTCGATGTCAAAACTCATAGTGTTCCTCAATTGAAATGGACAACATTGCGTATCTTTCAAACTGTTAGTCATAGCATCAAACTGTCTATTCCAATAACTCTGAATGGCTGGGTAAACACTACTAGCAACCTCATTTGTCACATAGAGTCACTTGAACACCACCGATGACTCTGGGCCGAAGTGTCCCTCAAGGTCCCTTTAGCATGAAATTAATGATCTTTATGGGGTCATATCTCAAAGCTCATGCAAGGTAGCATCAAGCTGTTAGGTGCTATAGGACCATGTTTTTGATGCCTAGAATAACCTATCTTAGTTTTCAGAGATTCAAGTTCATTTATATTTGGTGACACATTCTTGGTCAATGTCAAAACTCAAAGTGTTCCTCAGTTGAAATGAACAACATTTCATATCTTTCAAACCATCGATCATAGCATCAAATCATCTATTCCAATAGCTCCAAATGGCCAAGTAAATGCTAGTGGAAACCTCATTTGGTAGACACAGTCACTCGAATGGCACCGAACACTCCGGACTGAAGTGTCCCTCAATCTCTATTCAACATGAAATCAATCATCTTTACAGGGTCATATCTTGAATCTCATGTGACGTAACATCAAACTATCAGGTGCTACAAGACTATGTTGTTGAGGCCTACAATAACCTATTTCAATTTTTAGAGATTCAAGTTCATTTATATTTGGCAACACATTCTCAGTTGATGTCAAAACTTGAAGTGTTCCTCAGTTGAAATGGACAACATTGCATATCTTTCAAACCGTTGGTCATAGCATCAAACTATCTAATCCAATAGCTCCAAATAGCTAGGTAAATGCTAGTGGCAACCTCATTGGGCACACACAGTCACTTGAACACCATCGACCACTCTGAGCCAAAGTGTCCCTCAAGGTCCCTTCAGCATGAAATCGGTAATATTTACAAGGTCATATCTCAGAGCTCATGCAAGGTAGCATCAAACCATCAAGTTCTATAGGACCACGTTGCTAAGGCCTACAATAACCTATCTTATTTTTCAAAGATTCAAGTTCGTTTATATTTGGAAACACATTCTCAGTTGATGTCAAAACTCAGAGTGTTCCTCAGTTGAAATGGAAAGCATTGCATATCTTTCAAACCATTGGTCGTAGCATTGAACCGTCTATTCCAACAGTTCTAAATGGTTGGGTAAACACTAGTGGCAACCTTGTTTGGCACACACAGTCGTTTGAACACCACCAAAAACTCTAGGTCGAAGTGTCCCTTAAGGGCTCTTCAGCATGAAATCAGTGATTTTTATGGGGTCATATCTCAAAGCTTGTGTGAGGTAGCATCAAACCATCAAGTGCTACAGGACCTCATTGCTGAGGTCTACAATAACCTATCTCAGTTTTTAGAGATTGAAGTTCATTTATATTTGGTAACACATTCTCGGTCGATGTCAAAACTCAAAGTGTTCCTCAGTTCAAATGGACAACATTGCGTATCTTTCAAACCATCTATTCCAATAGCTCCAAATGGCTGGGTAAACACTAGTGGCAACCTCATTTTTCACACATAGTCATTCGAATGCCGCCGACCACTCCAAGCCGAAGTGTCCCTCAAGGTCCCTTCATCATGAAATTGATGATATTTATGGGGTCATATCTCAAAGCTCATGTGAGGTAGCATCAAACTGTGAGATGCTATAGGGCCACATTACTGAGGCCTACAACAACCTATCTTAGTTTTTAGAGATTCAAGATTTTTTATATTTGGCAACACATTCTCAGTCGATGTCAAAACTCGAAGTGTTCCTCACTTGAAATGGACAACATTGCATATCTTTCAAACTGTTGTTTGTAGCATCAAACCGTTTATTCCAATAGCTCTGAATGGCTGGGTAAATGCTAGTGGCAACCTTGTTTGGCACACAAAGTCACTCAAACACCACCGAGCACTCCAGACTGAAGTGTCCCTCAAGGTCCCTTCAACATCAAATCAGCAATCTTTACAGGGTCATATCTTGAAGCTTGTGCAAGGTAGCATCAAACTATTAGGTGCTATAGGACCATGTTTTTGAGGCCTAAAATAACCTATCTCAATTCTCATAGATTCAAGTTTTTTTATATTTGGTGATACATTCTCGGTCGATGTCAAAACTCAAAGTGTTCCTCGGTTGAAATGGACAATATTGTGTTTCTTTAAAACCGTCGATTGTAGCATCAAACCGTCTTTTCCAATAGCTTTGAATGGCCAGATAAATGCTAGTGGCAACCTCATTTCACACACAGACTCGCTTGAATGCTTTCGACAACTCTGGGATGAAGTGTCCCTCAAGGTCCCTTCAGCAAGAAATTGGTGATCTTTACGAGGTCATATCTCAGAGCTCATGCGAGGTAGCATCAAGTCATCAGGTGCTACAGGACCATGTTGCTGAGGCCTAGAATAAATTGTCTCAGTTTTCAAAGATTCAAGTTCATTTATATTCGGCAACACATTCTCAGTCGATGTCAAAAATTGAAGTGTTCCTTAGTTGAAATGGACAACATTGTGTATCTTTCAAACCGTCGATCATAGCATCAAACCATTTGTTCCAACAGCTCTAAATGGTCGGGTAATGCTAGTGGAAACCTCATTTGGCACACACAGTCACTCAAACATCGTCAACCACTCAGGACCAAAGTGCCCCTCAAGGTCCCTTCAGCATGAAATTAGTGATCTTTACGGGGTCATATCTTAGAGCTTGTGTGAGGTAACATCAAACCATTAGGTGCTACGGGACCATGTTGTTGAAGCCTACAATAACCTATCTCAGTTTTCAAATATTCAAGTTCATTTATATTTGGCAACACATTCTTGGTCGATGTCAAAACTCAAAGTGCTCCTCAGTTGAAATGGAAAACATTGTGTATCTTTCAAACCATCAGTTGTAGCATCAAACCATCTATTCTAATAGCTTTGAATGGCCATGTAAATGCTAGTGGCAACCTCGTTTGGCACACACAATCTCTCGAATGCTAACGACCACTCCGGGCCAAAGTGTCCCTCAAGGTCCCTTCAGCATGAAATCGATAATCTTTACAAGGTCATATCTCAGAGCTCATGTGATGTAGCATCAAGCCACTAGATGCTACAGGACCATGTTGCTGAGGCCTACAATAACATGTCTCAATTTTTAGAGATTCATGTTCTCTTATATTTGGCAACACATTCTCAGTTGATGTCAAAACTTAAAGTGTTCCTCAATTGAAATGAACAACATTGCATATCTTTCAAACCGTTGGTTGTAGCATCAATCCGTCTATTCTAACAGCTCTGCATGGTCGGGTAAATGGTAGTGGAAACTTTGTTTGGCATACACAGTCACACAGATGCCACCGACAACTTCAGTCTGAAGTGTCCCTCAAGGTCCCTTCAACATCAAATCAGTGATCTTTATGAGGTCATATCTCAGAGCTCGTGAAAGGTAGTATCAAACTATAATGTGCTACAGGACCATGTTGTTGAGGCCTACAATAACCTATCTTAGTTTTTAGAGATTCAAGTTCATTTATATTTGGTAGCACATTCTCGGTCGATGTCAAAACTTAAAGTGTTCCTCAGTTGAGATGGACAACATTGTGTATCTTTCAAACCGTCAGTCATAGCATTGAATCGTCTATTCCAACAGCTTTGAATGGATGGGTAAACACTAGTGGCAACTTTTTTTTGCACACACAATCACTTGAACACCGCCGACCACTCTGGGTTGTAGTGTCCCTTGAGGTCCCTTTAGCATGAAATCGGTGATGTTTAGGGGGTCATATCTTAGAGCTCATGTGAGCTAGCATCAAACCTTTAAGTGCTACAGGACCGCAT
This sequence comes from Chamaecyparis obtusa, assembly GCA_027943335.1. Classification (NCBI taxonomy): domain Eukaryota; kingdom Viridiplantae; phylum Streptophyta; class Pinopsida; order Cupressales; family Cupressaceae; genus Chamaecyparis; species Chamaecyparis obtusa. Next base: position 3,498,963 of record BSBK01001399.1, on the reverse strand, counting down.
TGCCGAGGCCTACAATAACCTATCTCAATTTTCATAGATTTATGTTTGTTTATATTTTCCAACACATTCTCAGTCGATGTCAAAACTCAAAGTGTTCCTTAGTTGAAATGGACAACATTGCATATCTTTCAAACCATTGATCGTAGCATTAAACCGTTTGTTCCAACATGTTTGAATGGTCTAGTAAATGCTAGTGGCAACCTCTTTTGGCACACACAGTCACTCGAACACCACCGACCACTTTGGGCCGAAGTGTCCCTCAAGGTCCCTTCAGCATGAAATTGGTGATCTTTACAGGGTCATATCTTGGAGCTCATGAGAGGTAGCATCAAACCGTAAGATGCTACAGGACCATATTGCCAAGGTCTACAATAACCTATCTTAGTTTTTAGAGATTAAAGTTTCTTTATATTTGGAAACACATTCTCGATCGATGTCAAAACTCACAGTGTTCCTCAGTTTAAATGGACAACATTGCGTATCTTTCAAACCATCGATTGTAGCATCGAACCGCTTGTTCCAACAACTCTGAATGGCCGGGTAAAGAAACCTCATTTGGCACATAGAGTTTCTCAAATGCCACCTACCACTTCGGGCCGAAGTGTCCCTCAAGGTCCCTTCAACATGAAATTGGTGATCTTTACAGGTTCATATCTCAGAAATTGGGTGAGGTAGCATCAAACTATCAAGTGCTACAGGTTCATGTTACTGAGGCCTACAATAACTTATCTTGGTTTTCAAAGATTCAAGTTCATTTATATTTGGAAATACATTCTAAGTCAATGTCAAAACTCATAGTGTTCCTTAGTTGAAATGAGCAACATTGTGTATCTTTCAAACTGTCAGTCATAGCATCAAACCATCTGTTCCAACAACTCTGAATGGTTGGGTAAACACTACTGACAACCTTGTTTGATAGATACAATCACTCAAATGCTACTGACCACTCTGAGCTGAAGTGCCCCTCAAGGTGCAAGTAAGAGGATGAGTGCAAAAATGTATTTAGATGCAAAAGGGCTTGTGGTCCATTTTGAAATTTGATGTAATACAATGTAATAAGCCTAAATGTATAAAGGCATGTAATAGGAGATGAATGTCATTAAGGTCAAAGTGCACCTAGGGGGGTTGTTAGGGGTCATTATGTTGATCCTAGCTTATAAGGTCTATAATGAATGTAATTTGGCCACTAGAACCTTTATATGTTGTAAATGCACTGAGAAGTGCCATAGTGTGTGATTTTCCCATGTTGGCAAAACTGGCCTAGTAAGGCTTGTTTGAGGGTTTTTAGTGTGTTAGGGTGTTTAAAGGTAAGTTAAACCTTTAAAAGGTTCAAGGAAATGTTATACATGCCTAAGAGATGGAATGTTGTCGAAGTTGACAACTTGTCAACTAGACAACCAACTAAACAAGTAACTAACTGGTAACAGTCATTGTAACTAATTGTTATGGTTGTGCAAGGTAAAACCGGCCTTGAAAGGCTTATTTGATGTGGAGTAGGTGGATATTTGAAGCATGTGGAGATGGATTTGTATTGAGTAAGAATTTTAAGAAGTTTTCATTCAATAAAATAAACTTTTCTCTGCATATTATTCATTGTCCCGTGGGTACAGTCAAGGAACATAAAGTTCTAATGATCATTTGTAATGGGTTTTTGGATTGGTTTTGATTTAAGGATACTCCTTACATTTTTTTTACTTATTTATGCAATCATTTCTATTTTTTTGTTGGTATTGAACTCTAGGAATAGACTGGTGTTCTTGGAACTGAGACTGGTTCAGGGTACAGTCATATTTTGGGTCTAAAGCCTTGAAAATGTTGTGACTCTCCCACCCATGTGGTCACTATGATTGGTGGGAGAGTACAACAATGTAACATTATCCTTGTATCATACTAATCATATGCAGGGATTTGGAAAGGTGTGTTTGGAGAACCACAAATGGTGGCAATTTTTTGATTGAGGGAGGCCAGTCTTACACCAGTCATAATGAAAGGTGATTGCCTTGAGAATGGAAGGTTTTAGTGGTGGATTATTTATGTATGGGACCATATTGAAGTGTTAGAATATTTGGTTTAGTTTGGAGATGATTGTGAAGGTCTCTTTGAATAGACCCTAGGTGTATGACCCTAGAAACAAGGGTTTAGTGCCTAAGAGAATAGGTTGTCCAGGTTTGGTGGGTTGGTGAAACATGGTGTCTAGACCATGATAAGATGTTGTATGGGGTTAGAATGAATATGGAAGGCCTATGTGAATATTTTGTGCATGGAAGGCTCTAAGTGCATTTGGGGCAGCCTAGAAGGTGAGTCCTTGAGGGGACATTTGAAGTGAGAAGTTATCTCACCATTTGATAAAATACAATCAGGGTATGGGAAAGAGACTAATACACACCACCTGTACATCAATAGGACTTTATTTAAGTGATTGGAGGTCTTCTATTTAAGATGGTAAAGACAAGAGGTAAGAGTTGTACGGACTGGAGATAAGAGTTGTATAGACTGGAGGTAAGAGTTGTTAAATGGGTGAATTAGGTCTCTTTAGCAAAATGAAATCAATAATTTTAAAGTAGTTTGTCTCAAAACAAGTTGGGTCACATTTGGGATATGTTTTAAAAATTCCATAAGGGTATCTAGATCATTGATTATTTTTTGAAGTCTTTTGGGAAGATGTGGAAAAAATGTCATTTTATGACTAGTGAAGGTTACTAGGAGCAGTCCTAGAATGATAGTTTGATAGTTTGGAGCCAACCAATGCAAGTGCATTGGGTGAAGCCTAGACAGTGGATCCTTATGAAGGATGTTTGATGTGAGAATATTGTCTCACTTGTTACTAATTGTTCTTGTATTTCTATAAGGGTACAGGTTCAAAGTGTCTTACACACCACCTGTGCATCACATTCATGTTCTAATAAAGTATAAATAATACAGTTCAATATACATCAATAAACATACAAGCATAAATATAAGGCATGGGAAATTTAAAAAGCATAAGACATCCACATAAACATAAATTAGTATACATCAATACACCAAATACATAAATTACATACCTAAAATATAAAAAAAAAATTCGTAGGGCATGAATCCAAATATATATGTCCAATAAAGTCATACATTGAATATATTCAATATAGTTAAACTGGCTTCCTCAGAGCCAAATAGATGTCCAATGTATCACTTATACAATATACAAAAAATATGTCCACTAATGCCATATAGGCATACAATCTATATCCCTAATCTAGTCCTTTCCCGCTAGGGGAAAGAAACAAATCCTGAGCTGTCTTTGATCGTCGCATCAATGGAAATGCAGTGGATGTTGTAGTCTTCTGAGTGTGCTCACTATTCTTCCTATCTAGACTCTTCTATAGCTCAAGCTGATAAAAAAAATTTAAGCATCAATAACTAATATACATCAAAATTGAATTATACAATGACATAAAATAGAATATTCACTTACCGCTAGCAAATAGTCACTATGTACATCCACCAAAGGTGTATGCTGATGATCTAGAGTAATAAGTCCCTACAACAATGATCAAAATAATAATTAAAATACATACATGAATATCATTATAAAATTCAATAAAAACTATTAAAATAACAATTAAAACTAAGTGTTCTCTTTCATACCTTAGTCAGTGCTTCAGAACTAGCTACTGTTGTAGCTACTCCATGATCCAAAGTATCACGAATAGAAGGAGGAGTCTCTAATGTCAATAACTAAATATGAAACAACAAAATTATTATGTAGTTATCAATATTACATATATTTTTTACAACCCTACTAATGAATAAATGATACCTCTGTGAAGGTTCCACCACATCCTTCGGTGTGTGGTGTCAATGTCAAAGCTTCAACATTCAACTAGTGCACATGTACATGAAAAATTATAAGATAACCATTCATATAAGAATGTACTACTGACATATTAATTATAATGCATTATTACATATATACCTATGGACTCAATGATGACATCACAAAGCCAGGTGAAAGAATGTGATCACCACAATGACCACTTTTCCTTTGGATTTTGATCATAATTTATCTAGTAATTTAGTTATTCATTCATTTATTAATTAAATATAATCAAGCAAATCAAATTAGCATGCAAATAAAGCTACCTCAAGGAAAGTGGCATGATTCCCTTCACTTTCTATTGTGAATGTCGATAGTCCACCAGTGAACTAATGCACATGCACAATAAATTATGATACAATTATTTATATAATTACATAATAATCAAATATATTAAGTAAAATGTTTTATTCAATACATACTTGTGGAATTGATGATGATGTGTAGAAGGGGACAGGAGGATCATTGCCACTGCCACCACCACCAACACTCTTGCCCTAAAATTTGATCATAATCAATAGATACTAAATTAATTAGTTATTCTTTTATAAATGAAATATGATCAAAGAAATTTAATGAACTTGGAAATATTTACCTATGTGTCAATGTCAAATGTCATATTTAGAAAATCATCAGTCATCATTATAGGATCCTCTTCCTCTCTCTTGATAGTACCAAATGTGCACAAGGATCCACATGACCGACAAATATGCCCCCTCGAAGATTGACCATGGTCAACATCAACTAAAGGAGTGGCACACTGAATGAGAGTCTTTGTCAGAGCACTAATCATGCCTAGTGTGTCCACCTCTACATGTTCCTTCACAATGGAAGGAATACTAACATGATCCACCTATGGCTTGCCAATAGGAACCCTAGGTGTGTTAGGGTCACAATGTGCCCCCACTCTATCAAAAGATGACCCCCCTCCTCTACCCTTAGAATCTAGATAGTCAAAATAATTTGGCACCTCCTTGAGTACAAACTCACAATAAAGTTTCCTCAAGAAATATATAGGAACCTCATGATTTTTACAAGGAGGGGAATCAAAGACCATCCACCATGTCTCCCAAAAGTTGTTTTTAATGTCTTCATTTAAGCACCAATGAATTGGGAACCTCCTTGTTGTAGTTTGAAGAGTATTTGTGTCCCCTATTTTTTTAAAGAGTTTGCAAATGTCATCTTTTCTGATTTTTTTTCTTTTTTATGTCCACATAAGATAATTTATTTGCATAATATTGTTTTCTTTCTTCTCTTTTATCCTTCCATAAATTAATTTGCCCACTAACTAAGCCTACGTGGGTCAAGATTGCTTCCAATGATTTTGCAAGTCTTTCCCTTTGAGGATTTGTACCAATAGAATCTTTTAACCTCCTACTTAAAGATTCTAATTCTTTTTTCCCTCTTTCAATTTGGTTGATCAAATTTTCTTGTGTTTTAGGAGGAGGTTTCTCGATTGGTGGAGAAAATTGAGGTTCCTTTTCTTGGTTATTTTCTTCATTTGTTTCTTCATGAGGAGACAGAGGGTTTTGTTTAGGGAGATCATTTCTTCCTCGCAATTAAAAAAACTAGATTTTAAAATCTTAATTACACATAAAATCTAAGAAAATAAATTTTAACAAAACAAATTGCTTCAAAACTAAAATTTTAATACAAATAAGAGGCATGGGCTGTAAAAACACTTACCTCTTCTTCTGGATCGAGCTTGACAACATCGTGGAGCCATTCTGTATGGAAATTGATGGATGAATGAAAAGAAATGAAATGAAATGGATTAAACAAGCAAAGGGATTCTGTGTATGCGTTTGGAAAGCCCTTTTTAGCTGCAAACCTAGGTTTGTGGAAAGAAAATGGGCTTTCCCAAATGCAGTAAACACGTTATAGTGTTTTTACAAAGCGTGTGTTCCCTATAGGGCACATGCACTATAGTTTAGTGTTTTTACAAAGCGTGTGCACCCTATAGGGCGCACTCACTATGGTTTAGATTGCCCAAGCCTAAGGCTTGGGAAACCTAAGCCATAGCACATGTTCCCTATATGGCACATGCACATTAGTGTGTATGCACTATGGTCGATGGAGGACCAAAAAGCAAAGTGGCACCTTTTTGGTCCCCCATCTTTGTGCATATACCCATATATAACCAAAAAATTTTGGCAAAGAATAAGAACACACTATTAATTTATAGAATACACACACACACCCACAAATACACATATGAAAGAAGGTGATTCTTCCTGGTTCCAAATCCTACCGAGAATCCTATGGAGAATCCCTTCCAAAGTTTGATCACAACAACCTTCCAAGTTTTAAGTGATGATTGCCTTTTGAGATAATATTCTTCAACCCTTCTGAGATCAATACTTCCTTCCTCATCTGATAATCTCCACAAACCCCTCACAACCAAAGCTATCAAAATGCAAATATGGCAAAAACCCCAAAATTATTCACTTCCATATTTCCCCAATTTTTCTTCCAAAACTTTTTTTCCCCTAAAACTCCTCTCCTACGAATAATTTAATGTAAACTATATGGTTGGAGGTACCTAATCCTTCAGTCTGAACTGTATGTTGATTATAGATCTTCTCCTTCCAATATTGATTTGATCTTATCTATCAAGTTTATCTCTATTTTGTCCTTCACTATGTTACTCTGTTTCACTCGGTCACTAAACTCTATCAAAATACTTCACTGGTCTGAATGTATTCTCTATTCCATTCCACTCATTCCCTTTGCATCCTCTCACACACACATTAGGGTTTAGATTTCATCTCATATAGACAACTGAACTTCTCCAAGATTTAAGATCTATGATTCAGATTTACTCCTTTTGCTGCTTAAGCTTTCCTAATTCTGATTGGCTCCCAAGTGTTTCATTGGGATCAATGATAGCAAAATAGGAGTGTAATCACCTCCGTGATTTCCTCAACAAACAAAATACAAAACATGAATGTCGGCCAAAAAATTTTACCTCGATGATTGTGCCATAACAAACTCATATGTTAATTTTGGTTAACTCAGCAATTGATGTCTCTGGTACTTGACATTCACTGCACTCTGCATTCATTGATATCTTTGGTGCTCGGCATAAACTACTTTATGTTAGGAATAGGAACACTGAGACGGGGGGTGAATCAATGTTCACTGTATTTTATCTTTTCACTTAGTCTTTAAACTAAACTTAAATGCTTAAGTACTAAAATGAACATCAATAGAAACATGAAATATGAAATCAACACATAACACCAATATGGTTATGGGGAAACCAAAATAGGTAAAAACCCCAGTGGGAATTGAAACCCACTAATATTTTGTACTAGTGTTTTATGATCCTTGTTAGAAGATCCTTAACCCTGTTAGGAGTTTCTTTACAATGAATTAAGTATAGTAGACCTTGTCAAGGGTCAGACCTTGTTAGGAGTCTTTTACAATAAACCCTATTAGGGGCGTGGACTCACTGTCCTAGAGCTCACTGCTCAAGTGGTGAAGGCTACAACCTTCAGATCTTAGATACACTATATCTGTTGGATGAACTGTCATTGTGACACTACTTTTTCGATCAGTTCCTTTGATGCACTGATGCTTTGACCTCTTGCAAAGCTCTAATACATCTTATAGACTCTTCACATACTTTTTCTCTGCTTGTCTCAACTCTATATCAACTTCCATGCCTATTACAATGGGTGCATCTCATATTTATATGTGCATACAAAACAAACAACTAGTTTGGCCCTTTAATCGACTACATGCAATGCTTCCAATTGAATTAGCTCAAGCATGTTTACAAACAAATATAAGTAATGTAGGCCATTGGAGGAGATGCTTCTTTATCGATGTCCTCCTAGTCTACAAGTGTACAAAGTACATAAATTCATGTAATGTCAACTTAAATAATATACGTTATCATGAAAATATTCTATTAAATTCTTTCAAATCCCCTCATTTGATGAGCTAACGAAAGGTAAAAATTTTTGTAAGTATATGGACCAAAGACAAAGTCCAACTATAATGGTCTCTTGAGCTCTTCTATCTTTACTTCTAGCTACTGGGTAAGGCCTGGAAGACTTATACCTATTGATCATCTAGAATAATCATGGCCTTGCCTTTATGTACACTACACAGTATCCAATATAAGAGAAGGTAGAAAATATGAATGGATAAAATAAATGAAAGATACAATAATATTATCTTGTTGTTTACCTTTTCATAATTGATCTCAGTCTTGCAAAAGTAATTTTATACGATCACTAGCACATTTCGTGCATGGATGAGAAACAGTATCCAAAGTTTCTAGATTCTCCTCTAGTAGTGTCTCTAGTGGTTGCAAATCAATCTTATTACAAACTATAATAAGAGGCTTATTGGAAAACATAGATTTTATGCTATGAAAAAGAGCTACCTGTTGCACAATACTATAACCACGGGACCCTAAAACATCAAGGAAAAACAAAACAACCACCTTCAAATGAGCCAAGGCAATAAGATTGAGCATCTTGATGGTGTTCCTATCCTCCAAGGGGTGTTCCAAAATACCAGGGGTATCAATAAATTGATACCTAAAGTACTTATAATAAGTATGCCAGACAAATAGAAACTTATTAGTAAAAGCATAAGGTTTCACATCCACATCTGCCCTAGTAATATTATTAATAAAAGAACTCTTGCCAACATTAGGGTACCCACAGATCAAAATAGTCTTGGCATTTTGGTCAATAGATGGAAACCTTTCCATATGCTGCCTCACCCATTTGAGGTAAGCCAAATTTGGTCAAATTCTCTTAACAATGGTACACATCTATCCAAGTGCAACAACCTTCAAAGATTTGCAGTGGTAAAGAGAATCCCCATATTTTATGAGCCTAACTTAGTCTTTGGCCACTTTGGTAATGAGATTGTGAGCAGCATTGATCTAGCCAAGGGCCAACTTGTTCCTAAAATTATACTGCACCATTTTTTCTCTCTTTCTCTTTGCCTGTGCTGATTCTTCCCCAAATTTGATTGCTCAATCATAAAATAGAACGAGCAGGGACTAGCAGGCAAAAAGCAGTAGTCATGATGTTTGTAGTGTTCTTGAGAAGTTTAGTTTCTAAGATCCTTAGTTAAGCCCTTGATGTAGAGGAAAGGGTGGTGGGCTGGTAGACAAGATAAGTTACTCAAATTTGGTTTACCATTGAACTATTTCCCACAATGCCAAATGACTCTTCAAGAGACTCAACCCAACCAAGAATCCTCCAACACAAACCAATGATGGATTTGGTGTCTTTAAGGTGTATGAGGATATATTAAAGTGGTTTCAAGGTTTCAAGGGTTAGCCACACTCCTGAATGGCTAAATAGCTTCAGATTGTCACAGAGGCCTAATGGCTCTGCCTTGTAGCCCTATAAAGACCTTTTTGGTCTTTAAACTCCACACTTCCCAAAAATACTAGAAGATATAAACATAGATATAGACACCCTTTTGGCCATACATAAACATACCAAAGACTTAGGTATTGGTACTTTTGACCAAATTGTGGTACCCTGTCTATACCCCTACAAATACACTAGAAAGTTGGTGATTTTTCAAAGCAACTACTAGTTGTTTGTATCCTCAAGCCTCCAAACTCTAGACACTATCTCTTTATGACACAAAACCTCTAAATCCAAGAGGAATTAGACCCAAACCTTGGGTAACATCAAAAGCCCCAAATTAGTTACACCAAATGCTTGATTCAAGGGTTTCTTCAATCTCGCCCTTCCAAGCACTTCCTGGATCAATTGGTGATTGATTCACCTTTCACTCCATCATACAATACTATTCCAATAATAAAATCCCTATGTCAATCAATCCAAATGCCTACTGCTATACTTGTGCCATGAATTTCAATGGAACACTCCCTGTAACTATGCTTCATTACCTCTTCGACTCAAATTCTTTATTTTCTATCATTTTCATTAAATACATGCTAATTGAACTTCATTGCAAATTTTTTAACCTCTTTTGCATGTTTGACATTTTTGCTTGTCATCTCACATGTATGATTTATCTCTTATGACCCAGATTCATATCTATTTCATGCATGTCATTTGTATACTTTGCCTCCTATGCGTGTTTTCTTAATATTGTGTAATTTCTCTAAAAGACCTTATGGATTGATTAGTGCCTAACTCTTTTTTTGAGATGGCTTGTTTGAATTATTTAGTACATAAAATTCTAAATTTTACTTAAATGAATTGTTTTCAATCATGGTAATATGTTTAAGAATGTTATGTAGTGCCCTGTCTTCTATAATCTAGTAATTTGTTTACATATTATTTTTATCATATTGTTTATTAATATTTTTTTGACTTTATAAACACTCTGTACAAAACACAAGAAATGGATTCACAATTTAGGTAATCATTATCATTTATGTTATCTATTTTTTCCTCGACTCGCTAATAACATACATTTATTATTACCATTATTATTTTTTTGTGGTTTGAGTAGAAAAAGGGGGCTTGACCAAGGCAAGCCCCTACAACAAAATGTTTCTCTCTCTTTGATGTGTGTAGGTGCATAATAGAAGTTTTTGTAGCATGACAATGACATATGGATAGAGACAAAAATGGAAAACATTTTCAAATTTACAACAGTATAAAATCGTATGCCACTGGTGCTCAACACTTCTTTATTCTTTTTTGGACTACATATTTTGATAACATTGTCTTTTCTTAGAACTTTCCTCACATTGGCTCTTGTCAAAACATACTCAAGTTACTAACACCCTACATTGGAGTCTAGCAAACTCATCTTCAACTTTCATTTCCAAGTTCTATTGTGTATCTCTTTATTAGATCTGATCTATTCTTCTATACTTGTGTTTTGTATTGTCTACTTTATGTTAAACTTTTCCAATTTATCCTTATTTATCCAGCTCATAGCTCATACTAAGATATCATTGTTCGTAGGTAATACTTGCAAGACTTTGACAAGATTTCATATGGAACTTTAATCAAGAAAATGCATCACAACTAAGGTAGTTATTTTGTATTATTTTATTCTCCTTTCCTCTATTCCTATAAGAGAATACAATTGTAGTTATGATTATAATAGGTTTTGTGAAGGTCGGAACACTAATATAGGATTACACAAATCCCTATACAACATAATATTTTAGTGTCTTTCATGTATGGAATGGCCAATCTGGAGCATTCAGAATAAGAAATTCACTTAGATTGATATAGCCTACCGTAATTAATAATTATAGACTTCGAATAGTACTAAATCCTAGGTCATTAATAACCATAACTATTGTCTTGTTGATTTTGATTAAGATTTAGAGGATAGCATGAGGTTTTTCTTAGATCATTCCCAAGAGATGCTCTTCATTAGAATAGTTTTAGGACACTAGCACCTATGGTTGGATTATTGCCAAGTTAACTTCAACTTACTGTGTCAGGTTCCTCCCTATATCTAATTGACAAACATGTTTTCATCATTTGAATCACCATAGCATATTCTAATCTCTTGCTATTTTTATCATAATCAGTCATGGTATATTTCCATGTGGTTGCCAAAATTGATCATCAAAATATTGACCAGGTCTATAGGTGATGGAGAGGAGGATCAAGACCTTATTTTCAACATAGTCAAACACTTATATTAGGACTTGGACATAGGGTATTAATAGTTCTTTCAAAATTGGGTCTATACCTTAGTAGCCCTCTAAATAGGCTTAGTTGGGCATATGATGTAGAGTGTGGAGTGTTTTGGTGGTAAGGTTATCAAAAAGGATTATGATTTGAGTGGTTTAGGCACTCCAAGACACCCAAATAGCCAAAGAGACACAAACAAACCAAGATCCTTCCCAATGACCAAGGTTGATAAAAAAGGTATAAATAAGATCTTTTAAGTAGGTTTCAATTAGTTTTGAGCTTTGACACAACACCCAACACCCAAATTGCTAAAACTGCAAAAATTTGATATAAGGAAGATAAATATGATTCAAAATGGTCAAATACAATATGCTTGAGCCATAAAAATGATTTGGAATCAACAACACATCAAATGGATACTGAGAATGTAAGAAAACCTTAATTTTTATTGCCTTATTCCTCACAATCCGTACAAAATGCTTCACCAGTCCATACCATTGTGATTTCAAGGCATTAAAGGTTGTTTATAACATTGTTCCCAACTTCCATAACCAACCCCAAGTGGTTAGAAGTGTTTACAATTTGTTTTATGCCTTAAAACACATTTTCCCTCCAATTTGCATATAACCGTTAGTATTCAAATTTTTTGGACTACATATTTTGATTATACTATCTTTGCGCAGAGCATTCCTCACATTGGCTCTTGTCAAAACATACTTAGGTTACCAACACCCTATGTTGGAGTCTTGCAAACTCATCTTCAACTTTCATTTCCAGGTTCTATTGTGTATCTCTTTATTAGATCTGATTTATTCTTTTATACTTGTGTTTTGTATTTTTTGCTTTATGTTAAACTTTTTCAATTTATCCTTATTTATCTAGCTCATAGCTCATACTAATATATCATTGTTCATAGGTAATAGTTGCAAGCCTTCAGCAATATTTCATTTGGAACTTTACTCAAGCAAACACTTCACAACTAAGGTAGTTATTTTGTGGAGGTGGGAACACTATCATAGGATTACACAAATCCCTATACAACATAATATTTTAGTGTCTTTCATGTATGGAAAGGCCAATCTGGAGGATTCAGAATAAGAAATTCACTTAGATTGATATAGCCTACCGTGATGAATACTTATAGACTTTGAATAATACTAAGTCCTAGGTCATTAATAACCATAACTATTGTCTTTTTTATTTTGATTAAGATTTAGAGGATAGCACGAGGTTTTGCTTAGATCATTCCCAAGAGATTCTCTTCGTTAGAATAGTTTCAGGATAATAGCATATTCTAATCTCTTGCTATTTTTATCATAATCATTCATGTTATATTTCCATGTGGTTGGAAAAATTGATAATCAAATATAAGTTATAGTTTCTTTGTTAAATGACCATCTTTTTTGCCTAAAAAGGGGTCACTAGGGTGAGCAGCAGATAGTGCTCCAAAAAAACCCTACCCAATCTTCTAGTATGTTATGTAAACCTGAAAAGGTTATCCAAAAATATAATTTATTTGGTCAGTGATTTGGGAAAAGTAAGAGAAAATGAGCAAAAATAGTCCCAACAAGACTAGTTGATGGGCAATTAGGCCTAATAGGTAGTTTTAGCAATTTGGGTATTGGGTATTGTGTTAAAGCCTAAAACTAATTGAAACCTACTTAAAACATCATATTTAGACCTTTTCTATCAAACTTGGTCATTGGGAAGATTCTTGGGTTGTTTGTGTCTCTTTGGCTATTTGGGTGTCTTGGAGGCTAAGAGGCTAGTAGGCTTGGAGTGCCTAAACCACTCAAATCATAATCTTTTTTTATAACTTTACCATGACATTGCTCCACACTCTACATCATATTCCTAGCTAATCCTTTTTATAGGGCTACTAACTACTAAAGTATAGGCCCAATTGTGAAAGAACTAGTAATACCCTATGCCCAAGTTATAGCAAGGTCTATGTAACATCAAGTACCCTAGTTTGCATTATTAGATGATCTTGTTTAATTTGTGTTCATTTCATGAAAAGATACATGTAAAGGAAAAAAAAAATTGGATCTAAAGATTACATGTATATATATGAAAAATAACTTGTATATACTATCCAAGGAAAATATTGTCCAACAAATCCATGAACCTGGCCTAAAAATATCTCAAGTAGCCTCACCTATCCCCCATCTCTTGCAAACTAGTTCCAAAAACCCCACAGTATAAAAAATGACACAATCCATTCCCTTTCCTATCATGGGGGGATTGCCTCCACCAAAAACATCTCAAACTACCACTTAGGCAAAAAGCTCCACATAAACACAACCCCCACCTCCCACGCAAGAAGTACCTCTTCTTTTCATGAGCCAAACCTCTATATCAACACTATTCTTCTAGGTGGAAATGCAAGAACCTCCTCCCACTACTCAGCAAGCCTTCACCCAAGTATTTTTTCCACCCATCACTCATCTAGATTCTACACAAATTCCTCTTCCACATTTTATCACCAACACACAAGCTCAGGAAGATACTTTCATAATGAGAATGCCCTTTGTGGGATCCAAAAACCCACCATCCACATCAAAAAATCCCACCATCACTTATGCATCCTCCACATAGAAACCCAGAGCAAGAGAAGGCTCTTCTTTTGGCCTCACCCAAGCACAAATGCATGCCTTAGGGATACAAACCCAATCCAACATATCCAATCCCACAAAATCCACAAGAATTCTTCCCCTTTGCAACAAAATTGCCATTGTAACCTCTGCCAACTACATCTTTTCCTAGATATACTAACTATCTATCCATGCCACACATTGCTTCTCAAACTGTGCCACCACCACAATAATAGAGTTCCTCTCATCTTGCCAGCTACCTCGCGCAACCACCTCCTACCACTAGCTTCCAAGAAACCATTCCAACACTCAACAATGTTGGAATGCACCCCACTTACATCAGCCAAGCACAAGGCCAATCCTACCAACAAGCTACATCATTTCATCAACCCCATCCACATCAGCCATACTTCCCTACACAACAACAACATCCCCTCATTCCTCACGGGCATCAAGAATCACCATATCCCACACAATAATATGCATTCACACCACAATAGTAGTATCTTCCCCAACATCCATCACCCCAGAATCCATTCCAATCCCCCTATTATTTTTAATTAACTTTTCCTTCAAAAGAAGACCATAACTAGAAAAGAAGCATAAGAATACTAAAATAACTCACATAGCCCAATTGGAAATAAACTAACCTAACTTCTAGGAGGTCTCAAGTTCAAATCTCATAGGTAGCTAGTTTTACCAGGAAGAGCCTTATTGATGAAGGGTGCTCCCCTTAATACCACAAACACATAACAGAAATAGAGAAACAACAACAATATGCAAGAACATAAAATTGGCTTCTTATTATCTCCACAAATGTGGAATTACAAAATTTCAGAATTACGATATATGCAAAGCCACATGGGCATTCCCTTACAATATTCTGTAGGAAAAAGCCTCGAATTATTGCCCAGATCTACTACCCAGAACTATTCTGAACTGCCTAAGACAATAATACAGCCTTCCTTATATAGGCAATTTTCCACCGTCTGGGAAGGTTCCAGAATTTTAGCCAATAAGGCCGACCAAACTTAGAATTATTTTATTTTACATTTTATTACATCATAGTCGGCTCGAGATAACCTTTGAAACCCGAACAGAAATTTTGAAGAAAATTATTTTCTGCCATTTCAGGTGGCCCAACTTCTGAAGACCATAAGTCATCACCAGTTGACCCGATCGGCTACTATAACCCCATTTTGGAAATGCCACAAAGTGCTCTACAGGCTTGACCCGCGCAAGCACCCGTCACCCAAATTTTCGACCTCATCTGGGGCCTCTAAAGCCTTCAAAACTAAGTTCAAAGTTTTTGTACCCTGCTGCCAATACCGAAAATCTTCAAT
Organism: Chamaecyparis obtusa; assembly: GCA_027943335.1. Classification (NCBI taxonomy): domain Eukaryota; kingdom Viridiplantae; phylum Streptophyta; class Pinopsida; order Cupressales; family Cupressaceae; genus Chamaecyparis; species Chamaecyparis obtusa. Next base: position 3,483,557 of record BSBK01001399.1, on the reverse strand, counting down.
ATCTTCCAATATACACTTGATCTAGCAATGAAACTTTACTGGCAGACTTATATGACCAAAATGAACCTCCAAGAAAGAAACTAGATCATTCTGAGCACATACGAAAATTACCAAAAAAATAGTAACTTTCCATAAATAGCAGCTCTGCACAAAATAGCCCTTATTGAATACAAAAATAGAAATATTTTTGGGTGATACAAGATTGCTCTTACACCCAGGATGCTCCTGCATTAGACACCCAGGGTAATTTGAGAAGTGACCCTATCACGACTCAGGTGTGTAGAGGAAAACCAAGACGGCTAACCTCCTCCTTTGTCAGCCATGATGAATCTTCAACAGGTCATCCTTTCCATTTGACCAAATACTCTTCATATGTCCTGTTCCTTGTGCTTCTGCCAACATGACTGTCTAGTATATCTTCGATCTCCTTGGTGTCTGAACTAGTTGCTGGAATACTCCACTGTGCTGCTGTGATCTCATCTTCAACACCTCCTTCATGATACTCTGTCAGATCTGAAATGTTAAACACTGGTGAAATATTTAGCTCAGTACGCAATTCTACCTCATATGCATTTCCTGAATCATGTTTCTTCAGTATCCTACATGGTCCAAACTTCTTCATTTTCAGCTTGTTATATGTACCAATTAGAAACCGCTCCTTCCGCAAATGAACCATGACTTCATCACCAACCTGAAATTCCTTATATCTCCTTTTCTCATCTACCTTAGCCTTATACTGTGCGTTCATCTTGGTAATATGCTTCCTCACCTCCCCATGGATGTTCTTCAAATGTTCTACAAAATCTTCAGCTTCAGCACTACTTATTTCTCCTTTATCTATCTTTCTCAACTCAAATGCATTTCTTGGACTACTTCCATATATAATCTGGAATGGTGATTTACTAGTGCTCCTATTGACAGAATTATTGTATGCAAATTCTGCTTGTGGTAAAATCAAATCCCATCCTCTTGGCTTATCCCCAACCAAACATCTCAGCAAATTTCCCAAACTCCTATTCACCACCTCTGTCTATCCATCAGTCTATGGATGATGTGATGAATTAAACTTCAAATCTATCTTCAACTTCTTCCACAATGTTCGCCAGAAATATCTAACAAACTTAGTGTCCCGATCTGAAACTATGGTCTTTGGCAAACCATGAAGTCTCACTACATCTCTGAAAAACAATTCTGCTACATGAACAGCATCATTAGTCTTCTTGCAGGGAATGAAATGTGCCAACTTTGAAAATCTGTCAACTACTACAAAAATTGAATCATGTCCCCGCTGTGTCCTCGGTAAACCAAGAACAAAGTCCATACTGATATCCTCCCAAGGCTTCTTTGGTACAGGTAATGGCTAATACAACCCTGTATTTTGCTTCACTCCTTTCACCATCTAACATACTCTGCAACTCTGTACAAACTTCTTCACATCTTGCTGCAACTGTGGCCAATAATAATTCTCACTAACCAATTTAAGGGTTTTATCACGACCAAAATGTTTAACCAATCCTCCACTATGCTTCTCCTTGATGAGATTCTCCCTCATAGAACTTTGTGGAATGCACAACTGACTCCCTCTGAATAGCATATCATCCTAGATGATGAAATCCAACCATTTCGTCCTGTCTAGAGTAACAGGTTCTGTACAAGCTTTCCAAGCTTCACCAAAATCAGGATCCTCTGGATACAAATTCTTGAGTTCCTTAAACCCAACCACTTCAATCTGCATTTCTGTCAGCAATAGTTTCCTTCTGCTAAGAGCATCTGCAACCCTATTAGACTTTCCACTCCTGTGTTTCAAAACAAATGTATAACTTTGCAAAAACTCAACCCATTTCAAATGCCTTTGATTCAATTTTCTTTGACTATTCAAATATTGCAAAGCTTGATGATCAGTATAAAAACAAACTCCTTAGGAAGCAGATAATGTCTCCACTTCTTTAATGCCTGAACTATAGCATAAAATTCCTGATCATAAATAGAATATTTCCTCTTGGCATCATTTAACTTCTCACTGAAATAAGCAACAGGTTTACCTTCTTAGATCATAACAACTCCTATTGTAGTACCACTAGCATCACAATCTACTTGAAACACCTTATTAAAATCTGGAAGTGCTAAAACAGGTTGTTCTGTAACTTTTTGTTTCAACAATTGAAAACTCTTTTCTGCCCCATTAGTCCACTTAAACTCTTTTCTATCCCCTCTCATTGTTTCAGTCAAGGGTCCACAAATACTGCTAAAATTTTTGATAAACTTTCTGTAAAAGCTAGCTAGACCATGAAAAGATCTTACCTCAGTAGCACTCCTTGGGGTAGGCCATTCAAGGATAGCCTGTACCTTCTCTGGGTCCATTTTTAGACCTTCTCCTGAAACTACAAACCCCAAATACACCAACTCTTTCTTCACAAAATTGCACTTCTTCAAATTAATTAGCAATTTCTCTTCTCTCAACTTCTCAAATACCATACGAATATGCATCATATGCTCATCCAATGTCTTACTAAAGATTAGAATATCATCTAGGTAAACAATGACAAACTTACCTAGAAATTCTTTCAGAACCTCATTCATGAGCCGCATGAAAGTGATCGGTGCATTGGTTAGGCCAAAAGGCATGACTAACCACTCATATAGTCCTTCCCTTGTCTTGAAGGCAGTCTTCCATTCATCTCCTTCTCTAATCCGAATCTAATGATATCCACTCTTCAGATCTATCTTTGAGAAATACACAGCTCCACTCAAACAGTCCATAATATCATCCATTCGTGGCAATGGAAACCTGTACTTGATTGTGATCTTGTTTATTGCCCAAGAATCTGTACACATCCTCCATTCTCCATTCTTCGTTGGTGCTAATACCGCTGGTACAGCATAGGGACTCAGACTCTCACAAATCAATCCTTTCTGTAACAACTCATGTACTTGTCTGTTCAACTCGTCACTTTCTGCAGGTGTCATTCTGTGTGCTGCCTTATTTAGCAAACTCACTCCTGGGATCAAGTCCATCTGATGACTGATCTTCCTGACTGGTGGTAATCCATCAGGCACATTATCGGATACAATATCTTGAAACTCATTCAATAAATCTGCAACTTCTATAGGAACATCTTCTACTTCCTCTTTACCAGGTTTTGGAATTAAAGCAAAACACACATGCTCATGCCTCATACCATCTAAGAAATTTCTTCCATCAAAAAAAGTTATCCTTGCATTACCACATACCTTTTCTTCAGTCTCCTTCAATGGTTTTAGCTTATGTCGCACTCCATCCTTTGTCAGGGAATAGGTATTCGCATGACCATCATGTACAACACATCTGTCAAACTGCCATGGTCTACCCAACAACATATGACATGCATCCATAGATATGATATCACACAATACCTCATCTTGGTATCCACCAATCTTGAACTTTACCAGGCACTGTTCACTGACCATGACCTTGTGGTCATCCTGCACCCAGGCAATCTGATATGGATGTGGGTGTTTCTGTCTCTTGAGCTTCAACTTTGTCACCATCTCTTCTGACAGCAAATTGTCAGTGCTTCCACTATTGATAATCACATCACAGCATTTACCCTCACACTTGCATCTAGTGCGAAACAGGCTCCTCCTTTGCTCAGGTTCATTCTCACCACTCAAAAGGACTCTTCTGTTAATCAATGTTTCTCCTCTTTTAGCATCTTCAAAATTTGATGATCTGGCATCTTCATCTATATGTGCAACTCTGGCCTGGCCTTCATTTCTCCTATCTGTTCTGCCTTGGCACTGAGGACATTCAAATGCCCTATGACCTTCTTCTCCACAGTGAAAACATGTTCCACGGAAGCCACCTCTTCCAGACTCTTGTCCTCTTCCTCTTCCTCTTTGATCTCTACTGTTCTGATCTTGGAAGCGATTGGAATTATTTCCTCACCGATTCTGACTGCTACTGGCCTCATCCTTCTTTTTTGGATCTTCATTTCGGCTACCATATGACCGTCCACCAGATCGTCCACCGCGACCCCTTCCATTTTGTCTGCTCTCAAACTTCTTGTTCAGCTTTTCCTCTACTTTTAGGGCAAACTGGTATGCCTCTTCAATACTGTTTATTCGAACTAGATTCAGCTCCTCCTGAATGCTTGGCCTTAACCCATTAAGGTATCGGGCAACTTTCTCCTTATCAGCTTCTGCATGGCCCGTTCTGATGAGAAGTCGATAGAACTCCTCTATATACTCTTGAACAGATCTTCCTGCTTGCTTCAAACTCTACATTTTCTTCAGTAGGTCAAGCTCATAATCAACAGGAATGAACTGTCACTTCAATTTATCCACCATCCGATCCCATCTCATGATTTTCTCCTTTCCCCTTCTATTTTGCTCCAACTAAATCTCTTGCCACCATATCTTCACGTGACCTTTTAGTCTGGCCTTCACAAATTTGACCCTATCAGGATCCTCAACATCTTCATACTCAAAATATTCCTCAAATTCATTGATCCAGTCGATCAATTTCTCTGGGTTAAGATTTCTAGAAAATGTAGGAACCTCAATCTTAGGTCTTTTCCCAATCTTGGAAATCGCCCGAAAAAGTCTTTCTTCCTCCTGGTTCACAATTTCAACTTCTCCTTCTTGATATTCTTCTTCGGCTTCATCCTCGCTTTCATCTCTGACATTAAGATTCATTCCTCTGTGAATCTCTTCTTGCAATGCTTGCACTTGTCTCTGTAGCTCTCTAACTTCAGGTGTCACAGCACCAACTCTTCCGCCACATTCTCTTCGTGGAGGTATTTTCACGATGCGCGCTAAAACCCTAACCACAGTCCTGGTGTAAACTGCCTCATAGTCGGCGATCTGTTTACACACTCAAGAACTCCTGCTCTGATACCACTTGATGAAGGGTGCTCCCCTTAATACCACAAACAAATAACAGAAATAAAGAAACAACAACAATATGCAAGAACAGAAAATTGGCTTCTTATTATCTCCACAAATGTGGAATTACAAACTTTCAGAATTACAATATATGCAAAGCCACATGGGCATTCCCTTACAATATTCTGTAGGACAAAGCCTTGAATTATTGCCCAGATCTACTACCCAGAACTATTCTGAACTGCCTAAGACAATAATACAGCCTTCCTTATATAGGCAATTTTCCACCGCCTGGGAAGGTTCCAAAATTTTAGCCAATAAGGCCGACCAAACTTAGAATTATTTTATTTTACATTTTATTACATCATAGTCGGCTCGAGATAACCTTTGAAACCTGAACAGAAATTTTGAAGAAAATTATTTTCCGCCATTTCAAGTGGCCCAACTTCCGAAGACCTTAAGTCATCACCAGTTGACCCGATTGGCTATTATAACCCCATTTTGGAAACGCCACAAAGCGCTCTACAGGCTTGACCCATGCAAGCACCCATCACCCAAATTTTTGACCTCATCTGGGGCCTCTAAAGCCTTCAAAACTGAGTTCAAAGTTTCTGTACCCTGCTGCCAATACCGAAAATCTTCAATATCTTCCAATATACACTTGATCTGGCAATGAAACTTTACTGGCAGACTTATATGACCAAAATGAACCTCCAAGAAAGAAACTAGATCATTCTGAGCACATACAAAAATTACCAAAAAAATAGTAACTTTCCATAAATAGAAGCTCTGCACAAAATAGCCCTTATTGAATACAAAAATAGAAATATTTTTGGGTGATACAAGATTGCTCTTACACCCAGGATGCTCCTGCATCACTTATTTTACTTAATTATTATTTTTATTTAATAATCATTATTTAAACATTAAAGATACCATTATACTTGCAAGTAAAAACACATAGTATATAATATTTATATATGCATAGGTATATATGTGTGCACCTATTTATACATATACATATATAATACAAATCTAGTTATAATACAGATAGAAATACAATATATATATTTAAAAGATAGAGAAGTAAAATGATTACAAAGAAATAAACAAAACACCTCTAAAATATACATCTCCAAAATCAACAAAATCATAACACTAGTCAATCTCCCAAGTAAGGTAACCTCCTAAATAGGAACGTAAGTTCATGGGAATTCCTTGAGAGTAACTTGGTAAAATCTCCACACAACAATGATTTGAGTATTTTGAAGGCATGCTCAAACCTGTGTAGCTAGGTGGAGTCAATGATTGGTACTTGCATCCTACAACACCAACCGAGTACACCATGTATACATATATATATGCACAACCAATGGAAAACAAGGAGGGAGAGTGCGACATCATGTGGATCTCTTGTAGGAGTAACTATGACTGCCTCTCCTCATCCTACACTCACATCAGAGAGTGTAATCAACAAAATATAAATGGATCAGTATGGCTAGCACTAGAATAATCATTACTCCATATTTTATAACAAGAATTAATCATGATATAATCATGTAAATGTACATCATTTACTAAATTTCATTAACCTGGTTTTATCATCAAACATGTACTCATAATGTCTCATTATCTAATCAAAATGAATAAATCATATAATCCTTAATACTCAATGTAGTAATCATGTCTAGTCTCAAGTATAAAAATTAGAATCCTTAGAGTGGGTAACACATCTAACCCTTAAGTGATTATAATCAATCAACCTGAGATAATCATAAACATTGATACTGAGAATCTCATAAAGAAATATATAGATCTATCAGGTGATCCCATCACATCAAGGTCCTACAATATCGTGGACACATAAGAAGATATAAAGGGACATACTTATACAATATTTATCATTTCCCAAATTAGAATGTGAAGTTATAGTGGCTGGAAGAGATTGTTGGAAATATAGATGAAGTAATTGAGAGGGGGGGTGAATTAGTTAACCATAAATTTTCTTTCCACAGATCCCTTAGATGTTTTATTAAATCATTTGTTGCTGTTGTTCGACAAACATACAAAGAAATGTTGAAACTCAATCATTGCAGTGAGTATTAATTATAACTATTCTTAAGCATTCATTAGTGATTAACATACATGAATAAAGAAAATAGCATGAACACAAGAGACACCAGATTTAACATGGAAACCCAATATGGGAAAAACCACCAATGTAACTAGTTACTATTTTTCACTCTTTTGAAGTGATGCCCTGTTAGGAGTCAACCCAGTAAAAGGTTACAAAACACACTGTTAGGTGTGACCTTGTTAGAGGATTTAATCACCCTATTAGGAGTGGCCTTGTAAGAGGTCTTGAAACAATTCAGTAGAACTGTCACCTTGTTAGAGGATTTGTAAAATGGCTGTTAAACCAACTCAATTAGAAGATTTTGAAATCACTGCTACAATGGTAAGAAAGTAACAATGAAATGACCTAAATAATGATGCAACTGAATTGCTGATTACAGATCTCTGTTCTACTTCACTAGATCCTTCCTGATCAAAATATATCTCTGCTGCTCCTCAAGGATATCTAATCATCCTTCAAAATTCGCTCACACTTTCCTTCTTTTTTTTTCACTTCCACACTTTTAATTCACAACTTGACCTTCTATATATACCATTTGGATTGACCATTCAGATTGTCAAGTCGAGACTAATAACATTACTAGTCATTACAATAGTCAGCTGGAATAATCAAACTTTATTTCTCAAATTAACAAAATCCTTTATTGGGTCGACCTTGCTTAGTAAACATTAATCTGAAAAGATTTCCTTTGGTGACCGAGAGAACTTGGTAAGCACTAACTTTCCTTCGTTAATCGAGGAAGCTCGGTTAACACTATTTTCTGCCATACTTTTCTTTGACACTTGAGATATCATGGTAGACAATGAAAATCGTCTACTGACCGACTAAGCTCGGTAAATACTAGGAAATGCTTTTCTGACCGACTGAGCTTGATAAATAATATGACATCAGTGTGACATCAAAGACAACACACAATTAATCCAACAACTCCCTCTTTGGCATTGATGACAACACAATATGTCATAGCACAATGAAATTTCATAGAAAACATAAAGTAAGGAACATATCCTTAGCTTCATTCTGATTCTCATCTATGAGAACTCCCTCTATCGGTAAACTTCTCTTTCTGACTGAAAACTCTCCAAGAAAACTCTCCCTCTTAGAAATCTAAAGAAATTTCTTGAAATATGACAGCAAACTCTCCCTCTTTGACAACACATGCCAAAGACAACACATACCAGGTGAATAGCAATGTACCTTGAGTACTGATTCATATGCAATGATTCCTTGACTAAGTTGCATCAACTGATTGATCTTTAATATGCTCTGGTTGATGCATCACTAAAACTTCATTTAGTGAGCCTCAGATACTTCATTTTGGTTGATGCATCACTAAAACTTCATTTGGATTGACCATTCAGATTGTCAAGTCGAGACTAATAACATTACTAGTCATTACAACAGTCAGCTGGAATAATCAAACTTTATTTCTCAAATTAACAAAATCCTTTATTGGGTCGACCTTGCTTAGTAAACATTAATCTGAAAAGATTTCCTTTGGTGACCGAGAGAACTTGGTAAGCACTAACTTTCCTTCGTTAATCGAGGAAGCTCGGTTAACACTATTTTCTGCCATACTTTTCTTTGACACTTGAGATATCACGGTAGACAATGAAAATCGTCTACTGACCGACTAAGCTCGGTAAATACTAGGAAATGCTTTTCTGACCGACTGAGCTTGATAAATAATATGACATCAGTGTGACATCAAAGACAACACACAATTAATCCAACAACTCCCTCTTTGGCATTGATGAAAACACAATATGTCATAGCACAATGAAATTTCATAGAAAACATAAAGTAAGGAACATATCCTTAGCTTCATTCTGATTCTCATCTATGAGAACTCCCTCTATCGGTAAACTTCTCTTTCTGACTGAAAACTCTCCAAGAAAACTCTCCCTCTTAGAAATCTAAAGAAATTTCTTGAAATATGACAGCAAACTCTCCCTCTTTGACAACACATGCCAAAGACAACACATACCAGGTGAATAGCAATGTACCTTGAGTACTGATTCATATGCAATGATTCCTTGACTAAGTTGCATCAACTGATTGATCTTTAATATGCTCTGGTTGATGCATCACTAAAACTTCATTTAGTGAGCCTCAGATAGGGGAATGACCCCTAACTTACCTCTTAGATACAAGAATGCATCCTTAGGTAGTGGCTTGGTGAATATATCTGCAATTTGTTCTTTTGTAGGAATATATTCCAATCTGATTTCCTTGTCTTGCACCAATTCTCTGACAAAGTGATATTTTATAGAAATGTGTTTGGTTTTGGAATGCATTACTGGATTCTTTGAAATATTTATTGCACTTGTATTATCACAAAATATAACAATTGGTTCTTTGATCTCAACCTTCATGCCTTCCAATAATTGTTTGAACCAAACAATATTAGAGTAGTTTACTACTGCAACAACATATTTTGCTTCTGCTGTGGATTGGGATGTGCAATTTTTCTTTTTACCGGTCCAAGATACCAACCTCTTGCCAAGAAAGAATGCTCCACCACTTGTACTTTTTCTATCATCAATGTTTCCTACCCAATCAGCATCAATAAACACTTTTAAGTCCAGATTGCCTCCAAATTTATACCACAAGCCATAATCTTCAGTTCCTTTCAAGTATCTCAAGATTCTTTTAAGATGTAACATTTACTACCAAATACTTTCAGGTAACTTACATTGGGTTTATAGCCATACCATAACTCATAAGGAGTTTTGAATGTGTCTTTCCTCAACTGTACTCGGTTCAAGGTATGAACTGCAGTGCTAATAGCTTCTTTCCAGTATTTTATAGCAATGTTCTTTTCAATCATTAGAGTCCTTGCACAATCCATGATAGATCTGTTCCTTCTTTCAGCTATTCCATTCTACTCAGGAGTTCTTGGGGCTGATATTTGTCTTTTGATTCCTCTTTCAATGCAGAAATTATTGAATTCATGGGAGATGAATTCACTACCTCTGTCTGATCTCAAGCACTTCATTCTTTTTCCTATTTCCTTTTCTACTCTTGCCAAATACCATTTGAATTTCTCAAATGCCTCTTATTTTTCTCTTAAATACATAACAGTCATCATTCTAGAGTAATCATCAACAAAGAGAATAAAGAATTTTTCTCCAGTATAGCTTTCAATTCCAATAGGTCCACATAAATCAGTATGCACAATATCCAAAATATCTTCAGACTGATAGTTTTTACTTTTAAAACTAGTCTTTCCCATTTTACCAATCTGACAATTCTTGCATAGACCAACATCAGGTTTCTTCAAAGTAGGAATACCTCTTACTTTCTTGAATTTACTTATTTTCACCATATTATCAAAATTTACATGACATAACCTTTTGTGCCATAACCAACTTTCTTCAATTTGAGCAACAAAACATGAGCATTCACCAAGATCAAGATAAAATAGGTTACCTTTGGTTTGTTTGCCTGAACCAATCAGTTTTCCTTTGTCATCCAGTAGTCTTGCTTTGCCATTCATGAATTCAACCTTGAATCCAATGTTGATTAGTTGTGCTACACTTAGAATATTATGCTTTAGTCCTTCAACCCAATATGCATTATCACATATAAGTTCTTTGGTTAATGAAATTCATCCTCTTCCTTTTATACAACAAGGTTCATTGTTTCCAAACCTTACATTACCACCATCATAGTCTTCAAGGTGTTCAAACTTTGTTCTATCACCAGTCATATGATGTGAGCATCCACTGTCTATAATCCATGTATCATTTTTTCTTATATGGGAGATAAGTGCCATCTCATCTTCATCATCATCAGATTCATCTTTTACAGCAATGAAGACAATTTCTTGTTCACTATCATTAGAATCCTTAGCCAAAAAACATGTTTTCTTACCTTTATCCTTGAATGACTTGAAATTCTTCTTGCCATAGTACTTGTGACCTTTCTTCTCATCCTTGCTTTGCTTGTTTGGGCACCTAGCTACAATATGACCAATTTCTTCACATGAGAAATAGATTAAAGGAGTTTTACCTTTGTATTTACCTCTGCCTCTAGTATATTTCTTTGCAAGTAATGCTTCAATAACTTCAAGATCACTATCTGAACTTTCCTCTGATTTTTCTTCACTTTCTGACTGAATTTTCTTGCCCTTCTTAAGTGAAAGTTTGGCCTCAAATGCTGATTCAATATTTTTAGAAGTTGGAACATAGTTGTCATAGTTATCCAATTCAAAAGTTGTCAATCTTCCAACTAAGGCATCCAAAGTTATATTGTGATTTTGTTCACATCTTCTTTCTTGAATAACAGATACTCTTATTACATAGATAGGAAGCAATGTTCTAAGAACCTTACTTATAATAGTTTCATCATCAATTTTTCCTCCAGAAGCTCTGATTGCACTAACACTCACCTTGATTCTTTCAACATATTTTGCAATGTTTTCATCTTCTCTCATCTTCATCTGATCAAACTGTCCTCTTAGGCTTTCTGCTTTGGCTCTCTTCACATTGTCATCACCACCATAAATTTTCTTCAGCTTGTACCACATTTCATAAGTAGTGGTGCAGTCTTTGATCTCATCAAATTCTTCATAGCTAAGAGCTAATGCAATATCTATCATCATGGTGTTATGGTTCTTTTTCTCTGCAATATCTTCAACAGTTAATGTGCCAGTAGGAACTGTATTTTCTTGATCAATATATTTGTATCCTAAGTCACCAATGGAAGCCAGATGAAGTCTCATGAGACCTTGCCATGCTGAAAAGTTATCTTTGTTAAGCCTTGGAATTTCTCTCTTGTAAGACATCTTGATCTTTAGCTTAGTTCCTTGAAACCCTTCCTGCAAGCACCAAAAGCTCTAATACCAATTGTTGGAAATATAGATAAAGTAATTGAGAGGGGGGGTGAATCAGTTAACCATAAATTTTCTTTCCACAGATCCCTTAGATGTTTTATTAAATCATTTGCTGTTGTTGTTCGACAAACGTACAAAGAAATGTTGAAACTCAGTTATTGCAGTAAGTATTAATTATAACTATTCTTAAGCATTCATCAGTGATGAACATACATGAATAAAGAAAATAACATGAACACAAGATACACCAGATTTAACGTGGAAACCTAATATGGGAAAAACCACCAATGTAACTAGTTACTATTTTTCACTCTTCTGAAGTGATGCCCTGTTAGGAGCCAACCCGGTAAAAGGTTACAAAACACACTGTTAGGTGTGACCTTGTTAGAGGATTTAATCACCTTGTTAGGAGTGGCCTTGTAAGAGGTCTTGAAACAATTCAATAGAACTATCACCTTGTTAGAGGATTTGTAAAATGATTGTTAAACCAACTCCGTTAGGAGATTTTGAAATCACTGCTACAATGGTAAGAAAGTAACAATGAAATGACCTAAATAATGATGCAACTGAATTGCTGATTATAGATCTCTGTTCTGCTTCACTAGATCCTTCCTGATCAAAATATATCTTTGCTGCTCCTCAGGGATATCTAATCATCCTTCAAAATTGGCTCACACTTTCCTTCTTTTTTTTTCACTTCCACACTTTTAATTCACAACTTGACCTTCTATATATACCATTCGGATAACACTATTTTCTGCACTAACTTTCCTTCGTTAACCGAGGAAGCTCGGTTAACACTATTTTTTGCCATACTTTTCTTTGACACCCGAGATATCATGGTAGACACTGAAAACTGCCTGCTGACCGACTGAGCTCGATAAATACTGGGAACTACTTTGTTGACCGACTGAGCTTGATAAATAGTATGACATTAGTCTAACATCAAAGACAACACACAATTAATCCAACAGAGATTTGGGTTAAGTAATCACCTCAAGAAGGATCATTCTCTTATAAAAATAGCCATACAATCACATATAACACTTCCTAACTTCCAGTGAGCATATCCATGACATGTTAGAGTTAGAGGGGCATTACAGAGACACTTTATAGATTCATGATTGGTAAACTATAGTATGTTGTACATAGTAGGCCTGATATTGCACATTTAGTAGGTATTGTGGTAGGGTTTTTTGCCATCCCAAAGGAGACACATATGTCTACAATGAAAAGAATATTCAGATATTTGAAAGGGACTAAAGATTTTAGTTTTTTATACATAAAAGGAGGATATTTTTATCTCAAGGTATATACTGATGCTAATTGGGCAAGAAATATTGATAAAATAAAAAGATCAAATGGTGGATCTTTCTTTTTAGGAGAAAGATTAGTAACATGGTTATGCAAGAAATAAAGTTTTATTTTACAATCTACTACCGAAGTTGAGTATATTGTTGCAGATGTGAATTGTTCTAACATTGTGTGGATCAAACAATTACTTGAAGCTATGCATGAAGAGATTACTGATCCAATTACAATTTATTATGATAATACCAGTGCTATTGTGTACTGGGATAAGTACCTTCATAGGGTTAGTTCATCAATAAATAAATAATATAAGCTAAATACCACAATTAATGAGCTAATTATGAAAATAAAAACAATAAGCACTCTATGGATCTCTATCTAGATATGCTAATGCAAAGCTCTTAGCAAGCCTCCATTAGTGACAACTATAAAACAAGAAATGATATGATAAACAACTAAGTGAATTCCAAATTGAAATTATACTTAATTAACTCCAAATTTTCCTTTCTAGCTCAAAAATGCAAGAGGTTTGATGCAATTCTCAGATTTGTGGATGATTTCTCATTGATTTTGGTCTTCCTTTTATAGATTTTTTCAAGCATAGGGGGTAGAGTTGAGTTAATCATGATTAGGTTAAGGTTAAGTCCATGGTTCCACCTTTAGGGATAATTTAAATGGATTGTTCTCAAAGCTTGTGACAAAGATACAAAATGAGTGGTCAAGATGCTCTCACCTTATGTGTGATTGAGATTTGATTTGAGCTTGGTCCATGTGAGTCCAATCCTTAATTCCCATTGGTTGAGGCATTTTCCTCCCATGTGGAGGGTAAGGGAAAACAGGGATTTAATAATTTAATTAAAATTATTTGTTTAGCCATGTGCAACCCTTGAATGGGTTAATTTTATTTAAATTGAACTATAAAATTAATTAGATTAATTGCACAATTAGTTGATTTATTTTGATTTAAATTGATTTATTGGCTTTTGATTTTCAATTAAAATTGGATTTTAGCTTGATTGCAATTTATGCTTTGATTTTGCCTTAGTTTCTCACTTGAATTAATCTTGACCATTTTAGATGATTACAAATGCCCCTCTTTGGATCGATGTGTGAAGCACATTAGTTCAAAGAATGTCTTGATGCATTTCGATGCAAAGTCACTAATTAGATTGATGCTCAATTCGATGTTGACAAAACATGCAAATACTGATGATAAGATTGATGAGGTTTGATATGATTGAAGTCCTTGATGGTTGATTTAATGATGGATTTTTGATATGGTGACCGATTAGATATTTTTGATGCCCCACTAATAAATGCAAAAAAAATTACTTTTAAAAGTTGTGTCCCTAGTTTGATAATGTGATTGCATGCCCCCTCGGGAAATGAATCAAAATGATTTTGGATGATTTGGTTGAGATTGGGAAATTTTGATTTGTTTCCCGATATAGAAATTTGGATATGCCCCGATCATGAGAGAATTTGATGAGAAGAGATTTGATTGATGAGAAAAGATAAGTTGATGATGTTTTGATATCATTTGATGTCAATTAGAATCACTTGGTTGATGTTGATGTCAATTTGATAGGATAAAATTGATGAGTTGATGTTTCTCTCTCAAGATCTAGAGAGACAAAATAATGATTTTCCTTCCTCAAGATCTAGAGTTAGGAGATTTGATGCGCTCAAGATGAGCGGATTGATGATAGGACAACTTGATTGACATTTGATGATCAACTGGATGATCTAACTGATTGATATTTGATATGCTTAGTTAGATTTTTTGATGATATGGGGCTGATTGGATGTTCTCATGATGAAAAATTAAGGATTGGAGAAGAGAAGGGTCATCTTCTAGTGTAGGTACAGATATAGATATAAGTGATGGATAGAATTAGGTTTCCCCTAGTTAATCAGCATGATTGATTATTGATGATGTCATTGATGTAGCATGGATCATTTGATGGATCATGATTTACATTTACTTGTATCTTGATGATGTTGATGTACCTTTGATGATCAGATTGATCATGATTTTGTTGATGGATACTTCAAACATTAATGATGTTGATTAGGACTTGGATAATATTTTGTGGACATTTGTTGATGTATATTTCCTTGATTTATCCTAATATAGACATTAATGGATCTTGATATGGTCCTTTAATGATAATAACTCTACCCCCTTTAGCTTTCCTTACATATTTTGAGAAAAAGGATCCACATGCAAGCTAATATGTACTTTATCTAACATAGATACAGCTAGTTGTCACTATTCAGAATTTGGATGCTTATTTTCATCATCGAGATTTTGGAACATGAAATTGGTACAACCCTCACTGGTTCAACCATGATGATACGAATACCACTTTCCTCAGATTTTAATATTGCAAGTAAACAATCAAAGAATTTATCCCTTTCATATACAAATGTCCTCGATGATTCTTGGATGATCATGTCATTAGATGGATTCGTATATTGCTATGAATCAACATGACAAGCACTCAAGAAAAAATCAAGAAAATATCATGTCTTCATCATCGCTCATCTAGTAAAACTTCATTGATTTGCTAAAAAGACATGATTCCAAAAATTGAGTAACACTTTGAACATTTTTTCTTTTTGTTTGTAAATCCATATTTCAAAAACTTCATCCACTTTGATCCTTAGTTATGTTTAAGCCTTTTTAGATTTTGATTTGATTGGTTGTTTGAAGATTTAATGTGTCAAATGTTGTTGTTTAGATCAAGTGTTTGGATGTTTGAAATGTAATATTGATCAATAAGTTCAAGTGTATCCATCCATTTTTCAATTTTGATGAGATGATTTGGAGCCAACTAATGTCTTCTTTACAAAAGATCATTGAGTTTGGATTGGTGCCCCCCAGCTTGATTTGGAAAAGATAATGCTTTGTTGGGCAATGCAACTTTTGAGAGTTTATTTAAGATTTAAGATTTTTTAGATTTTTAAAAGATTTTGGATTTTTTTTGTTTTAAAAGATTTTGTTATTTTTTTGGATTGTTAGAGATTTTTAACTTTTTTGGATTTTAGATATTTTGATTTTTTAGATTTTTAAAAAAATTTGGATGTTTTTTGGATTTTTAGAGATTTTTTATGTTTTTTTAGATTTTTAGAGATTTTTGATATTTTTTTATTTTTAGAGATCACTAGTTCTCAAACAAGATCACGTTGATTTGTCCCCAGTGTCTAGCAAGGTATACGACATGAAAGATGGATTTGCAAACTGATGACTCAACAATGAATAGGCAATGATGGATGAAGCAATTGTGTTACCCATAGGACTATCTCCTCAAGATTATCTAAGCTAGGTAAAAATAATATCTCAATATAAGCCAATGATGTAGTGTTGGATAGAATATGGAATAATGACCCGGTGTCATGAAAATGGTCCAAAGGAGTGAACATATCAAGAAACTTTCTATAACATATTTTCTATTTCTTTTATTCTTCATTTGGATCAAGATCAAGGGACCAATGTGGATGGGATCACACAGTCATGATAAAGGCATGATGGAGGCTATGGGTGAAGGTTTGGGATTATGGAAAGACTACTTGTGAATAAAGAAGGTGGATTTAGGATAAGAAAGATCATGATAGGTTAGAATGAATGCAACAATTGAATAGGCTGATGGATAGGATAACACATGTTAAGATACTTAATGCTCATAGAGATGTTCAACCTTGTCAAGATCAAAGTTGAAAGATGGAATACAAATTCAAGTGAGATAACTGGTAGAAAGATGGAGGATATGATGGATGGAACTTACCCCCAAGTATAGAGTACAAGAAAGAGGAATTACGCATGACACCTGTTTGCCAAGTTTTCATCATGGTACTTGTCCAATATGCCACAAGAATGGTTTTCACCATAGGATGAATTTATTTCTCTTTTTTTTCTTTTCTTTTTTCTTTGTTTTTGTATTTTTTACTTTTGGAGGGACTCAAGCCTCATGCTCTTTGGATATTCCTTGAAAAGGTATGATATGATGAGCCAAGGCCACTGAAAGGTATGCTCAAAGATGTTGATACGGTGATGGAAAGGTGATATGGTAGATAAGGTAGAGGGTGGATAAACATTTATTTGATGTATTGGATAACAGAAATGAAAGGATAATGATTGAGAGGATAATAATTCTTTCTATGTGTGGGCATGAAAAATGGAATGAAAGAATAAGGAATAAGAGGATAGTATTATCAAGATCAACATCGACACACACCTTGAAGGATAGTGGGATAATGGAGGAAAAATGGATGAGATATCTTGAGGCTTTGATGTAAAAGAGGATATGGATCTTGAGACACAAGGACTCAAAATGGATGGATAAGATGGAATGTGTTTGGGAGAATGTGGAGTGAAAGCCTTTGGAAGCTTGAACGCAACTTTGATTTCTCTTTCATGTGTAAGTCCTTCAAAAGTGACTTTGTAATTCATATTTTATTTGATTTTTCTTTCCTTTTGGATGTTTTAGAATGTATTTCTTCAATTGGAGATTTAGGAACCCACATTTTCTTTGATTTTTCTTTTTTCTTGATGGATGCTTTAGAATGCATTTCTTCAATGAGGGATTTAGGAACCCTCTTTTTCTTTGATTTTCATTTCTTCTTGATGGACCTTTGTGGTCTCTTGAATATTTGTTTTTTTTTTTCATTCACATGTCGATTAGATTGGACATAGCATTCTTCATACATAAGTGGATTCTTGATTTTTTGATTCTTATGTTGCACAAGAAAATTGCTTCCAAAAGACTTGGGATTGGTGGATGAATAAGGTTGATAGGGATGGTTCATATGGATGGTCTTATATGGAGGGTTCACATGGATGGGTGTTTGGTTTCTCAAGTATGTATTTCTTTTTTGATCTTGATAGGGTATAGGGTAAGTGGATTGTGGGATAGGGATGGTAGGAAAGGTTGATGGAGGGATATAGGGACCCAATATGGATTGAAGATATGAAGATTTAAATTTTGGAATATAGGGACCAAGGATGGATTTGGAGGAGGTAAAAGAAATATGCTTATGCACAAATGGAGGTAAATGAGATTTAGGAGGGATATCAACATCTTTATTTTGAGCTGCATGGCCAAGGCTTCCATCTTTCAGATTTATCTTTATACCAATAGGCTTATGAGTAGCTTTCATAGGAATGACTTTGATAGGAGTAGTTGAAGCTTGAGGTAGATATGGAGGCTTATGAAAAGTGGATGTTGGGGTATTTTGATCTTCAAAAGGATCTTTTGATAGCCTAGGAAGAATACTTTGCTTTTGATTTTCAATAAATTCATTACAGATGGAAGGAATACCTTGATATTTCTTAGGAGATGGGTATGATATAGGAGGTGAAGGAATATGGGGTGTTTGAGATGGAAGGATATCTTCTTGAAAGAAATTGATAGGTATGAAGGGATCATCATGGGACTCTTGGGGTATAGGACTTTGGTCAACTATAGTACAAGAAGGGATAATATCTTGACCTTGATCATTAATAATACTTGTTTCTTCACACTTTGTATTAGTCTCTTGACATGGAGTCACTTCTAAGGACAAGGTAGGAGTTTGGATCTGTATGATGGATTCTCCAAGGGATGATGGATGCTCATTTTAAATAGGTATGATAGGAATTGTAGCACATGAAGTCTTGGGGTCTATAACCTTTGAGGCATGGAATAAGTTTGTAGCAAGATGTAGGTTAGCTTGGATCTCTTTTAGAGGTAGCCCTTGAGGGTATACATAGTTACCATGAAAAGCATTAGGTTCTTTATTTGACGTATGAATATTGGATATCTTTTCTTCTTTATGAGGTGGAGGAATGTTGGAATAGGTGGAGACTATAGGAGAACCACTACTAGACATGTGTTCATAATTTTGATCTTTCTTAAGAGTAGTATCTTCATTAGATGATTCATTAGGATCTTCAATTTTAATTAAGTCATCATCAATAAGATTTTGGATTTTATGTTTCAACTATGTGTAATCATTTGTTTCATGTTAATTATGTCTATGATATGCACAATAGTTACTCAAAAATTTAAAACCACATGAAGTGATTTTAGGCAATGTGATGAGATCATTTTCAAGGAGTTTTTCCAAAGCTAATTCATATGAAATTCCCAAAGGATCAAATGATCTATCCCATGGATATTTATATGTATTTATGTTTTTCAAAGAGATGTGATATTCAAAATCTTTAGTATCCAATTTTTCGTTGTCATTTGATGAAGATCATTAAGATAAGACTACTTTTCTAGATTTCCTAGAACAAAGATGGGATTATCTTGATAATGTGACATAGGTTTGTCATCAAAGATTGGATTACCTTTAGGATGTTCTTGATCAAATATAGGGTATTCATGATTTTATTTTTGATCAATGGTTGAATTATCAAAGATATGATGTTCATAATGTTCTTCTTGATCAACGTTATAATTAATGTGAGATTTTGGGATAGCCCTTTTGTCTGAAGAATATGTAGATATGGATGTAATATTAGGGTCATAAAGATAAGGGAACATTTTTCTTAATGATAATTTTTTGGATGATGTATCCCTTTCTTTTTCCATATCTTGAATTCTTGTGAATAGAATATTCTTTTGAGTTTTTGTGGTTAATTGATTATAGGATCTTAATGGATGTTTTCTTTTTGTAATCAATTAACATGACAAATTCTTCCAAGAAATCTACCTAAGGTCAAATTTGGATTTTAAATTACTCTAATGAGGTAGGCTTCCTAATTTATCAAGGATTTAGTATGGATTTCATTCAAAAAAATATCAAGTATCATCCCACAAAAATAGGGGCTTCCCACCATCGGTATGTTGGAGTTTTGCACAATCCCAAAGGACTACTTGAGGAAGTTCGATTTCTTGATATCCTTTTGTCACTCACCCCATTAAGGATGAGCGTGATTTATTTTATAGTGGATCAAATTATTGTGGCAAAGGAAATTGTATCCCACTTTGGGCTATCCCTCTCACTGACCTTGTTAGGGAAAATCTCCAGAGGAGAGCCCACTATAGTTCTAGCATGTTCATTTGAAAGAGAATAAATGGAATTAAGAGATAGGTTTGGGATTTTGATTCATCAAAAGGTGAAGATCATATCCCTACTATTCTTGAACTCCCAAGCACAATTATCAATGTTCAATTAACCAAACCCACTAGCTTGTTTATTCCTTAGGCTTTTCTAATTACTAGATTCAAAGTGAAAATACCACAAGTTAAGCAAAAATTCACAAAAGTTTCAAGGCTTACCTCATTTCAAAGCTAGCTAAGGCTAGGGGCATTTTTAATTAATATTTTTTATCCTTGCACTCACCTAGTGGTGATTGTTCTAGCTCCTTTGCATCCCCTTCGAAATTGTTGGTCCAACACAAACAAACAAAGTGAAGAAATCCAAGCAATTTAAACTTTATTCATTTCCTTAAAATAGATTAAAATGATGAACTTAAGGACCAAAATCCAATTTAAAGAGACAAATTTAGATTTGTACAAATCAATTATATGCAAATATATTTCATACTCTCTACCTTGCTACTTGGAATCCTCCCAAAAAGTTGTTAAGATGAAGAGTTTTCTCTTTTTTCAACCTTTTTGTGATGTTTTTATCCTCACTGTGGATTTTGGCCTCTGGTTTCCAAAAAAAATTTATGTCCTTGCATCAGAAAAATATAGAGAAAACATTATTTACTATCAAAATTTAAAAATTTAAAAAAAAATGTAAGCGCAACAGAAATGATTAAATGTGCAGCAAAAATGATTGAATGCACAACATAAATGATTAAATGCACAACAAAAATGATTAAATGTGCATCATAAATGATTGAATGCATAGTAGAAATGATTGAATGCGCAGTAGAAATGATTGAATGCGCAACAGAAATGATTGAATGCATAATTAAAAGCGCTATTAAAAACCTTGAATGTACAACAAAATAAATTAAACACACGGAAATAGAATTTAAATGCACTGCTTAATTAATCAAATGCACATAAAGAAAATTTTAAATGCATTGCAGGATTTATTGGATGCATTGTGAATTTAGGGTGAAAGCACTGAAAGAATTAAAGATAAAAGATAGAAAGTATCAGATGCATTGTTTCAATGTGTAAAGGTGCAAAAATTTATCTCTGATGTGTTGTTTCAGGCCTTGAATGCACTACAGGAATGCTTGGATGCACTGTAGGAAGTCTCAAATGTGCAACTTCACCTAAAAAATAGAGTTATTAACAAGAAAAACCTAGAATTCTAGCAAATTTTCCAAAATTTAAACAATTGAGGCCTAAGGCCCCATAGTGGGTGTCATTTTGTGTACTAGGATAAGTACCTTCATAGGGTCAGTTCGTCAATAAATGAATAATATAAGCTAAATACCACAATTAATGAGCTAATTATGAAAATAAAGATAATAAGAACTCTATGGATCTCTATTTAGATATGCTAATGCAAAGCTTTCAACAAGCCTCCATTAGTGACATCTCTAAAACAAGAAATGATATGATAAACAACTAACTAAGTGAATTCCAAATTGAAATTATGCTTAATTAACTCCAAATTTGCCTTTCTAGCTCAAAACTGCAAGAGGTTTGATGCAATTCTCATATTTGTGGATGATGTCTCATTGATTTTGGTCTTCCTTTTATAGATTTTGGTAGGCATAGGGGGTGGAGTTGAGTTAATCATGATTAGGTTAAGGTTAAGTCCATGGTTCCACCTTTAGGGATAATTTAAATGGATTGTCCTCAAAGCTTGGGACAAAGAGACAAAATGAGTGGTCAAGATGCTCTCACCTTATGTGTGATTGAGATTCAATTTGAGCTTGATCCATGTGAGTCCAATCCTTAATTCCCATTGGTTGAGGCATTTTCCTCCCATGTGGTGGGTGAGGGAAAATAGGGATTTAATAATTGAATTAAAATGATTTGTTTAGCCATGTGCAACCCTTGAATGGGTTAATTTTATTTAAATTGAACTATACAATTAATTAGATTAATTGCACAATTAATTGATTTATTTTGATTTAAATTGATTTATTGGCTTTTGATTTTCAATTAAAATTGGATTTTGGCTTGATTGTAATTTATGCTTTGATTTTCTCTTAGTTTCTCACTTGAATTAATCTTGACCATTTTAGGTGATTATAGCTATAAACATATCTATGAATCTAGTGATGCATTCAAAGATAAAGCATATATCTATTAAGTATAATTACTTGAGAGAGAAAGTACAATATAAGCATGTGAATTCTAAAGAATAAATTGATAATATCTTTACAAAAACACTACCGAAGGATGCTTTTGAGTATCTCTAAGGTAAGTTAGGGGTTCTTCCCCTATCCAATGTTCACTATGGAAAGATGCATGCTACATCAATTTAGGAACTCATTAGAATATCTATTTTGTGAGTTGATGCTAGTGTTCACTCTTTAGATGAAGCCTAAAGTTGTGAAAATGATTATGACTGCAATGGAAAATCTATACATTTCAAGTATGATTTGAGAAGAATATGTTTCTTTGGCATTGTTATCAAAGAGGGAGAGTTAGTCAATTGATTATTGGAGTAGAAGGAGATGAAATTGTTGAATACAAAGAGGGAGATGAATGAGATGAATGAGATTGATGATAAATAAATCAAAGAGGGATAGTAAAGAAAACTACTACTAATAGAGGGATAAATATTACATATGTAAGAGAAAGAAAAGGAGAAGTTACAACTCAAAGGGAGTACAATATATGAATGACAGTGAAGTGCTACGATCATCAATTGAACACTGAATATTCTTAGTGTTTCCATCAATGCCAAAGAGGGAGATTGTTATTATAACTGATAGTAATGTTGAAGATTTATTATCTAATGGTGATGATGATGAAGAATGACCAAGATCAGAGGAATAAAAGAGAGTAGAAAGGTTAGATTAGTTATTGTCTTTTCATTGATGTCAAGCAATTGATTTCTGGTTTATATTATGTTTCCATATCATTCGATATATGATTATAAGTTGAATGAGTTAAGAAGAACAAGAACAAGAACAAGAAATGAGATGTTGTGAAGTTGAAGAACTTAAATGGAAAAATGATATAGATCATACAATGTTAATATTATGTTGATATAATTTTTTTTACCTAACATATGATTATGTTAAGTTGGTAAAGCATGGTAATGAATATTTGTCAATTCGGTAAGAAAACTAGTTCTAGCTATTGAGCAAGAATTTTTACTCGATAAAGGTAAACGTAAATAGAAAGTGGTTTGGTAAAGCAAGAGGAACTCAAGACACTGAGCAAGAAAGTTTTAGGCACCAAGTAAAGTTAACCAAAATATAGATGGAGGACACCGAGCAAGGAACAAATATTAAATACAAGGATCAGAATGATATTTAATGATTATCTTTGATGATCTGGATGATCATGATGACAAGGAAAGTTAGTTACAGAGATCTATAGTTATGAAAATTCAAGGTGAAGATATACAACAAGATCTAAAGGGAAAAAATAGAAGGAATGAGTTCCAATGAAAGTTCACATTCCTAGGTGAAAAGAAAACATGTTACCAAGATCCAGATACAGTGAATAAGTTTATGAAATGAATTGGATGGCTAAGATTGATCAAAGGAAAACATAATAGAGGAGATTAAGAGGTAAAAAAAGGTCTATATAAATGATGATTTTGTATGGACAAATGGCTAGAAAAGTGAAGAAAAGAAGAGTCACCGACTGATGCAGTGAAGAAGGAATAGAGAGATTCCAAGTGGGAAAGCAGGTTCTGATGAAGTGTTAAAGCCAATAGAAAGTAAAGAATTGAAGTGAAGAAGAAGAGCACACAAAGGAATGATTATGAAAAGGATAGTTGCAAATCTATAGGTCAATTTATTTACTATTGCTTATTAGCTTTTGTAATAGAGAAATCTCTTAACAGAGTGGACTTAACAGTCTTATTATAAAATCCTTGAAAAAGGTAACATTATAAAGAATGTTTGAAGCCCTCTAACCAGACCACTCCTAATAGGGTAAATATCCTAATAGATCTGAGGTAAATCCTTTGACCAGGTCACACCTAACAGTGTGTATTGTAATCTTTAACCGGATTGGCTCTTAACCAAGTGTACTTCAGAAGAGTATTTTCTTAGTGGGTGACAATTCCCATAGTGGTTTTTCCCAAATCTAGGTTTCCACGTTAAGTACTAGTGTTACATGTTGTGAATGGTTTATGTGATTGATTTATTGATTATTAAAGATTATTTATGGTTGTCAATAAATAGTGAACTGTGTTTAACTGAGTTAATTAGAGAATTTTTTTTAGGTATTTGGAATCAAGGATTACTAATTCACCCCTACCCTCTCTATAATCCAACATTGGGAACCAGTCATTGTTTGCAATACATGATCTATAATTGTTCATGAATAGTTATCCTTTAAAGATACTTGATTGAGATTACAAAAATCCACACAAATGAAAATTTTCCATTCTTCTTTCATACTAGAACAATATTGGCTACCCAAGTATAATGTTGAATAGGAAAACTTATTTTGGCATCTAACATCTTTTGAATTTCTGATAGGATGGTGCCACAAAGATTTGGGTTGTATTATCACTACTTTCTAAATGTAATAACACCTAACTTGAGACGTATATCATTTTTTACCACCTTAGGATGAAATGATTTCAAATCATAATATGAATATGCCAAATTATCAATATATTGTTGTAATAGATCAATGAATTGGTCTCTCTCTTCTGGTGTATAAAACTTACCAATGTTTACAAACTTTTGATCATCATCTAAACCAAGATTGTATTTTTCATATGCTATGGAAGAACTCACTCCAGCCTCTTATTGATGCTTGACATAACCATCATGTTTTTCAAATACCACTCCAAAGAGACTAACCCATGGGGAATTTTTTTGCCTTTGAGATAAAATATTCTCCTGTGTAAGGATTCTTCTCAAAAATGTTCTCTTGAGGAGGTGAGCTACTACCTTTGAAGTATAATTCATAAAAGTATTGTCTTGTCTCCATAAAATTGATAATGTGTTGATCATCATTGAAGACTTTCCAGTGTTAGAGTTGTTAGGAACACTTGGGTGATATACCAACTAAATGGAATACCTATCTTCCTCAAAACTCTTATGATTAATCAAGAGTGTTGTGAAGGCAGCGAGAGAATCATCTTTTCCATTAAACTCTCTTGGAACCATAGAAATATCAAAATCATCAAGTCCCACACTAAATTTTTGTAGTGCTTGAGCCTCTTATTCCTTGTTTGGTACTGGTTTCAAACTTGACACAACACAAGATTAGTGTCACCTTGAGCATGTAGATTATGGATTCCTCTATTATATGAAGCATCGATACCTAGTATCAAGGCCTCATATTTAGAAGTGTTATTGGTATTATCAAACTATAGCTTGAAAGAACAAGGAAAAATCTCACCTTGTGGGGAAATCAAAACAACTCCAATACTAGAACTGATTGATGCACAATTATTGTCACAATCTAATGTCCATACATCATTAGAGCTTGAAGTACTTTCATGTTCATTCGATTGGGAAGAAATTTTAATATCTTTAGCAATGCTAGGTAGCATATCCTTTTCATTCATGGTAAAAGATATTGTAGAAATAGGGTCAACTGCTTGATCCTTGGTTGCATCGATTAATCTATCACTATCATAAAAACATGATAACATGGAAGCATCAGAAGGCCAATCCTTAGTGAATTCTAAAACTTCATCAATATGGAGAAAGTAATTCCCCATTTTGGCTAGATTAAATAAAATTTGTACATGAGCATCATCATATTTTATGACTATCTATTTAGTTTCCCTTTCTAGAATTAGCTTCTACATGTTACCTTTAATAGGTATACGTGCTTCCAACATGATCATATTGATTTCACCACCTAAATCCTTGCATAAATTATATCCAAGAAACATTCCATAAGAAGAAGGAACATCTGCAACAAGAGTGGTCATTTTGATTTTCTTTTCAGGGAAGGACACAAATGCAAATTGTGCATCCTTTGTTTTCCACTAGAGAGGCACTTTCTTATTCTCCATCGAATAAAAATTTCCAAAGGTATTTATCAAGGTAAGACCTAATGCATCAGCCACTTTGGCCAACATTACATTTTTAGAAGCTCTGGAATCTATAACACTATTACTCAACTCAAACCCATTAATGAGAAGGGAAATATAGAAAGGATCTATCAATTGGAGAATGGATGATGGATTAGTAACTAATTTATTTGGTAAACTTTTAGGTTTTTGGATAAAAACTTGAGCTTGTGTAGATTGAGATTCCTTGAAAATTTTATTGATCCATTCCAACATATTTGGGTAAGCTTATATATATTCCACCACTAACAGCTACAATTTAGTCTTAACATGATCTATGATATCAAAGACTTGAAATGAACTAGCTAAGGAAGAAGAAAAAGTTTCATCTTGAGGCTTAAGATTAGATATAATAGGTTTTGGTACACTAGAAGAAATAGGAGGAGTAGGTGTACTTACTTGGTTACTTTCTACATCTTTAGAAAGAGTAGGCAATGACATCCCTCTCTTTTCAAGTGTGAGAGGTGTTTGCACATCCACTTTTTTATTTGGTTGCTTCAACTTTTTGTTTAGTTAGTTGTGTTTGGTAACATGTCATAACCTCATATGCATGACCAAATCTTTCCTTAGGATCCTGGTCTTCATAGTAAACATACTCTATGTTAGAGTCACTAGCTGATCCATCATTTTTATTATACAGGGTATTGTCATCACGTGTTTAATAATCTTCTGGTAAAGCACCAGATTGATTATTCTCAAAGTATCATATGGCTTGATTACCTAGCAGGGCTTCAAGTGCAAACCTCTCTGAAGGAGGGGGAGTTTTGCCCGATTCTTTGTTGCATAGTTGTGAGCAAAATTAGGATATGTCCTTGATGGAACATATTTGTATGGAGTGTTGAAATAATTTTGAGAAATTTTCTTTTTGAGAGCAAATAACTCATTGACCAACTTTTGGACCATAGGGTTCATACTTCCTAAAGTAGAAGCATCATTGAAGGAGTTACCCTTTGAGTGATCCTTTCAAATTTTACTAGCCATGATAAGATCATATTCAATCTCTATTGCCAGAGTTTGAGCATTATCCAAACTTGTAGGTAATAAACTAACATCTAGAAGCTGAGTGTTTATGAAGAAGAACATCAAATTTTTAGTAGTAAGCCTAGAAGCGATTGGAATTCGATTTGCCAACTTGTTGAATTTAGAAAAGAACTCACACATGCCCTCTTGTATTTCCTTATTCATTTGAGTGAGGTTAGAAAGAAGTGTTGGAAATCTAATATGGGAAAGTGAGATACTGAGAGGGGGGGGTGAATCAATTATCCACAATAATTTTATACTTTGAAACTAATTCCACATGCATACCATAAAGATAGATTTCAATATTGAAATGAATCTAACATTCTAATCCTATCCATCAATTGAAACACATAACACAAAATTTTGGTAACCTAGAAACCCTTGAAAGGTAAAAATAGGGTGGGGATGACACCCATACATCTTCACTACTGTAGTATTAAAGTGTGTTTGGTAGGTCTATAATGTTTGATCACTTCAGATGATCTACCCTGTGAGGGGTCTACCCTATTAAGAGCTTATAGACTTATACAATCTACCTTGATTAAAGGATTTAAAATGTATAGCTAAGTAAGCACCCGGTTAAGAGATTTATGAAGGGCTATTAGGACCACTCTGTTAAGATATTTACCTTGATTCACCTATTAAAATGTATCAGTACCCAATCCTTTGGTTTTTACTGTAAATGTTGATTATAGATCTTCTCTTTCCAATACTTATATGATCTCAAAATCAAATGTAGCTCTATTATGTCCTTCACTTCTCTACTTGGTCACTTTGCTTGATCTCTACATCTAACAATCAAATTATTTTTTTTTCTCCACATGCAAGATACCTTCTTTGTTTCTACATTTTAGGGTTTTTATATCACCTTATATGAACATATGATCAAGCTTCTAGATCAAGATCAATGATCTAGATTCATCACTTATGCCGCTTAAGTATTCTCTTTTTCTGATAGGTTACATGGATTGCATAGGGATTAATGATTAGAAATATAAAGTGTAATCATCTCCTTGATTCTCTCAACAATCATTAAATCATACATAGAAATCAGCCAAAATGGTTTACCTTGGTGTTTGTGCTATTACAAACACATATGTCAAAATTGGCTTGCTTAGCATATGAAGTCTCTAATGCTCGATCAAAAATATTCTCCATATACTGGTGATTGGCACTGACTCTTCTATAAAATTTGGCATATACTGCTTGGTAACTACTAATGTACTTAGCAATCTCTGACTTGCTTGGTAGTAACTATTGCTTGGTAACTATATTGAATACAAGTCTATACATAACTCGGCATTAATAATATGGCTCAATCGAAGAGATGATTGACCAACATTGCCTTGAAAATGAGTAAGTGTTAGACACTAATAGAAAACATAACATAGGGATCAACATGTTATCTCTATTGAGCACTCAAGGTTGTCATTAGTATCAAAGGTTATCAAAGATATCAGTCAATCACTTACATTGAGCAAATCGGTAACTAGAAGCAAGATAGACTAGTCGGTAAAGCTTACACACTGAGCACTACACATTTTACTGAGTAACAACATCACTAACATCGATAGATAGTAAACACCAAGCATCATAGTATACACCAAGTAGTTTATATAGTGTTTACCAAGAATCATAGAAAATGGCATAGTAATATGAAATGGCACATTCTTCTATGAAAATGGTTACAATAGATCAGAAAATGTTTTACCAAGATCAAGGAATATTTATTGTTATGATATTTATTAAATGCAATGTATATCTTACGTAATAGTTTGATCTAGGTCATTTTTGTACACTGTAGATCTTAGGGTTATGAGTATGTTGTGTAACCTAATTTTGTTAAAGTGGCAAAAGTAGATCGCTATATAAATGTATGTTTACATCATTTTTTATGTGAACTGATGTGAGAACTGATATATGAATCAAGGAGAAACTTGAAGCATTTGCCTAACTTCAAGTCTATTAGTTAACAGAGCAGATTGCAGAGGATATCAGATTAAGCAGAATTAGAAAAGGCTACCGAGCAGTTCAAAGTAGAGATTCATCATAGTAAAGGTGAAATACATTCAAAACTTATAGATCTATATCAGACAATTGAGTTGTCAATTAGCAGATAATTGCCTATTTCTTTCTAACAATTGTAATAGAGTTTTTGGATAAATCTCTTAGCAGAGTAGACTTAACAATCTTATGTAAATCTCTTAACCAAGTGCACACTTCATTAGTGTTGTTAAAATCCTATAACTAGGTAGATCTAGCTGATCTAACATGTTACTCCTAATAGGGTAAGATCACCAGAAGTGATCAAAACTTGTAGCCCTAATAGGCAAAACTTTTCTATTTGCAGCAGTGAATAATTTGTGGGTGTCATCCCCACCACAGTTTTTACCTTATAACAAGGGTTTCTGTGTTACCAAAATACTTGTGTTATGTGATTGCTATTTTGATTTCATGTTTTTTACTTTCATAAGTTAAATGGATGATTGATACATGCAATTAGATACAAGTTATTTTGCAAGGTTATCACTGTTTACAGTCATATATCTTAAAGGTTTACAAGTAAATTTTTTGAAGGCACTAATTCACCCCTCCCTTTTCAGTACCTATCTCTCCTAATTCCAACAATTGGTATCAGAGCACAGTTCTCTTGTTGAATAGTTTAACCACTGAAGGGTAAAGATTTAAGCCATGGAGAGATATAAGCTTGATAAGACTATTGAGAATCAGAAGATACAGAGGCAGATGTTTGTTGAATAGTTTAAGCAAGATAGAGAAGGATTGAAGAAATTAATGGTTGAAAGGAAGAACATGGCTATTCTACAAAATGAGATCAGTTATCATGAAGAATCTATTGATGAAATGTTTGAGCATATTGGATCTAGTTCTAGAAGCATCTCTAATGGATCTGAAAGAATAATATCTGATTTTTCTGAAAAGAATCAACATTTAACTAAACAAGTGAAAGCACTACAAATCATTCAAGAATCTCAGATGGTGAGAATGGTAGAAACAATGAACAATGCTAGACAAGCCAAGCAAGAAAGGAATCTAGCTATTGATGACCGAAGATAGATGATTGAATAACTTGAAGCTAAAGAAAGTGAAATATAGAGACTCATTGATCGTCACTTCCAAGTATCTAATCAAATGATGACTGTGAATCAAGAGGTAAATCGAGTGAATGGAGAATTATCAAGAATACTAGAAGATGTTGCAAGAATCAGAGAGGAGAATGAGAAGCTAAGGAATGAAGTGAAAACTCAATAGCAACATAATGAAATTGGCTGAGGATAGTTCTAAGAAGATTGATGACTTTCTGACTAATCAAAGAAGATTTGGGAGTAAAGTTGGTCTAGGCTATACCAGTGAAGGAGAATCATCACATCAAGCTAAACAAGTCAACAACAATCAAAGTCAGAAACCTAAAGCATTGACATGTTATCACTGTAGCAAATTGAGACATACATCTAATGTGTGTAGAAGCAAAGCACAAGGTAAACCTCCTGTCACTCCTAAGTTTAATGGATGTTGTTATTACTGTGGCAAGTTTGGACATCAAGCTTATGAGTGTAGAGCTAAACAGAATGATATTGCTAACAATACTACTATGGAGAAAATATGCTATACTTGTAATAAACATGGACACACTACACAAGAGTGTAAGGCTAAGATGAAACAAGTATGGACTCCTAACCAGAAAACACAAAGAAAGCCTTATCAACTGAAGAGACAAGGTAATTCTTATGTTTGGGATTATAAAACTTAGGCTAACTGTACTACTTGTGGTAGATATGGACACATTGTAGCAAATTGTTACAGAAAGAGATGGATTGGACAATCAAGAAGCTGGACAAGAACTGGAATGGCATGTATGTAGTGTCATAAAGTCAGTCATTTAAGAAAGGACTACAAAGACTGAGCACTACAAGAAAATCATGTATTTGAGAGTGGACACACTATTGTAGATATCATGAAGATAAGGAACACTATGTGGAGAAAGGCATCCAATGAGAATATTGAGTCAAGTAATGCTATCGGTGAAACCTCATCCACTGGATTGGGTGACATCGGTAACTCCACTTAAGGTGACAAAGGTATGTATGCGACTCATATTTATAGTGAGCACATATTACATATAGTTCCTTATACATGATGTACAAATACCAAATCAACATGAATAAAGATGCATTATGGTTTATATGTTATGAGCTAACAATGTTATATAGTCGGTAAAAGAGAGACTGAGAGTTGGTTACCCATCGGTAATCACTACACAAGGTTAACCAGACAATAGTGCAAATCGATAGAGAAATCCTATGTTAGCCGAGTGATAAGTAAATTGTAATCATCATTGAGATGATAGCTATTATGTACCAAAAGTTAGGTCAAGCATTTAATGCATGAAAGTTTGAGTAGGAATATCGAAAAGTCTATAAATACACGAGAAATAGAGTTCATTTTTACATTGCAATTTCAAAGAGAAAAGATTTCATAGAAAAGAGTTGAAGCTAAAAGATTTTTAGAAGGATTCAAGGCTACTATAGATCGAACTGACATCACTCTTTGATGACTCCGAGTAAGCTCATTTGCTACTTAACACTTTTGTAACATGCTGCTAGCTGAAACCTTATGGAATCTACATCATCCGCTAGCAAATCACAAAGTGTTGAGGAAGAAGTTAATCTGATTGTAAGGGAAAATTTTGACGAACCTAAGTTCAAGCCACATCCCAAGATCACATCACAAATAGATTCAATGGGTGCTTTCTCAAGCATACCAAATAGGGTTTTATTGAAAGAAGACATAAGAGTGTATATTCATCGCAAAATTGGAGAAGTAGGAGACTTTAAAACTATTGTTGCATATCAACAAGTCTATGGCACCGATGGAAAACTAAAACAAGAATACAAGAAGATTGAGGAATTAGGGTTATCATGTGTCACATACTATCCACATTCATTTAAGATAGATTGGATCATAATCATATTGATTAGGTACCATGATGGAAATTTATGGCTGGATAAACCAATAGAGGTCACTAAGAAAATGATTAGTAGGGTTACTGGCTTCCCTACAACAGACAAGGAAAAAGCCTTCCACAGTTCATCATGAATTGATGTTGAAAAGAACACTAGAGCTCAATGGGATGATCAGGTACTAAAAATTTCACCAATCAAAGTCCCAGTAGTTAAGTTCACAGCACATGTAATTAGGTACAAAATATTTCAATCGAGCAGACTCAATAGTGTACCCTGTAGCGTAGTAGACATGGCATACAAAATTGTGGAGAAAGGTCACCAGGTTGATCTTTCCAAGGTATTGTTACATCAATTATAGGAAAACATGAAGACTATAAGGTCAAAGAAGTCAAACACATGTAAGTTTGGATCACTACTTGTTTGTATATTTTTCTATCTACAAAAGTATGTACCTGGCATCGGTAAAGTAAACTAAACAATAGATAAACCAATAACTACATAGATTACCAAGATGATGAGTAAGTTAGGAGATAAATTGAATATAGAATTTGATGCATACTTCAAAGAATTTCAGACCAAAATGCATCAAAGAAGTAGAATTCCAAGGGAATTAGTTGAAAAATTTGAGATAGACATTTGTTTTGTAGTTGACACAGATCATTCTATGATAAGAGCAGTTGAACCTAGATCAAAATGGCTGACACCTATGGGTTATGAAATGAACCATGATTTTGCACTGAAATCTATTAATGCACTACTTGCATTACCAAAAGACCCCATTGCCACTAGGTTCGGAACATATGAAGAGGCCAAATCTAGAATCACTACAAGCATAGAGATTGGCAAAATGTCTAGAAGGGAAAAGAAGATGAAGAAAGATCTTACTGCTAGATTTGGAGATGTCTCTAACTCATTTGAGGAGACACCGGTTGAACAAGAAACTGAAGGTCGATTAATGTTAGCTGACAAGCCATGTGATAGTGAGGAAACTGACTCTGAAGAAGAAAAAGATCCCACATCGGTTCCTCCTCCCAAAGTTCCTAAGAAGAAGTAGTTACTAGTACAAGAAGGTATAAGGACAAGATCATAAACTGTAGCTTCACCACCATAAAAGAAGGAAGCAGAAAAGGTAATAAAATGAAAGGCAACTACACTGACTAAGACTTATACAAAGAAAGGATCCAAGGTTGCAACTGAGGCACCGAAGAAAAGGAGAAGAATGATAAGAGGTAAAGAAGACCTTGAGGACACTGAAAATGAAGATGACATCAATCAATTCAAGGTGGTCATCAACAAGGTAAGGTCAATAGATGAAGTTATTGAAGATATAATTGAGAAAGGAGACATTACTGATCTAGAAATAAGAAATTTTGACAAGATGTCAACTGAGGATCAAACAAAGATAGAAGAGATAGTCATCCAAATGATGATAAAATTCAAGAGAGTTCTATTGGAATTTTCATGTTCATTACCAAAGGAGCTGGATGACCAGATAAACCAAAAGTAGGCTTATGCACTTGAAACTGAGAAAAGAAAGAGAGAAAGATCTCTAGTTCGGGCAGCCCCACATCTCAGTATACCAAAAATTGATGAACACATTGCTAACTATCAAGAAAGATTTATGGTAAAGCACTAGGCCATGACAATACTAGATGAGAACATGTCAGATGTAGATGAGACTGGCGATTCTCTATGGAGATCTATTTTTGAGGCTAGAGAAAAAGTTGAGCAAAAGGCATTCTTAAACATGTCTAAGAAGAGACAAGATTCCAAAGGTAAAGGTATTTATATTGATGATGGCACAACAAAGAAGTCAAAGGACACTGGTATATCAGTTACTAAGGTAATTGATATCACCAAGCAAAAGGAAGAAATAAATGTTTCATAGGATGCACTGGATCCAATAGAGATCAAACTAAAGAAGAAAACTAATGATGATGTACTCATTGAGGACATCACAAATGGTGATCCTAATGATAAGGAAGATGAGGATGTAAATATTGCACCCCTAAACAATCAAGATGAAGTGCAAGCCACTAAATTTTCATTTACATCATTACTGGGTAAGCTTCTTGTACTTGCAGAAGAAGCTGAAATCATTTCACAAGTACAACCTGAAGGCTCAGACCCTGAGAAACACAAAGACACCATAGGGGTACAAGAAATTGAGAAACCTACAGGGACAGATGAGCCTAACAAAATAGAGGCACCTTCCACTGAGACAAAGATAATAGATGAGACAAAGGCAACTAAGGTGATCCCATCTAACACCACACCTGAGGCTCCCACTCCATCAACTAAGACAATGGATACCAAGGAGTAGAAGAAGGAAGAGAGTGTATCAACCGGGAAGGATACTCCGAAGTTTGGAGACAAGTCTCTTGTTGTTATTGAGAAGAACTCACCATTAGTATCAGACAAGAAGAAGAAAAAGAAAGGAAAAGGGTTGGTCACCCTAGATGAAGTGATAATTATTCTTGAGTGTGACTTGAGGACCCTGAGCCCTGAAGAACTAAGAAAATATGGGGAATTATGTTCAAGGAAGGTAGCTCAAGAGAAGCTGAAGCAAGAAACTAAGAGAAAATAAATTCTAGCAGATGTAAGGGATATCCTATAATAGGTAGTACCTGAGGTGAATATTGATGAAGATACTCCCATCATAGATCAACTTGCTATATTAACAAAGAAGATCAATGCCCTAGATACCGATGCAGACAAATGGATTGAAGAAAGGGCAGAATCAAGGATACAAAATAAACTGGTAGAGAAAATCAGCCAAGAAGTGGCAATTAAGAAGGTTGAATTATCTGAGGTAATCACTAAGATTAAATCTATCACCTAGCTAATTTTTCAATTCTTACTAAAGCTTTGTACTGTAGACATCTTCACTATTGAAGTCAATGAAAAGATAAAAGGACTGGAAGCAAAACTCAAGGTCAGTACAACCAAGCTATAACCAAGCCAAATGCTTTCACAAACCACATTCACTAAGTTCAGGAACTTAGGTGGTTAATAGTAGACTTAAAGAAAAAAGAAGAGCACATAACTGATCAGGTCACTGAGTTACAAACATAACTCCTACCATACCTAAAAAATTTTGAGGCACACATTGTCAAAGTAGAACAACTTGTTGCAACACCAAAAATTTTTGTGTTGGATAACATCTTTGACATGCATGCACAAGTCAGTCTTGAGCACATTGCTCTCACCAACTTGAAAGAGGAATGGGAAAACCTCTTGGAGTCAGTAAAGAAAACTCACCAGCATATTTTTGACAAAATGTGAGTCTACTATTAATTTTTTTTGTATTTGGCATTACTATCAAAAAAGGGGGAAAGCAATGTATATGTCAATATGCCAATTAAATATGTACATAAATGCTACATATACTACATATTAACTGGGAGCATGCACCGAGGGGGAGTAGTTACTTAGAAATTTTGATAAGCACATATGTATATGGTGGAGATATAAGTTATATATAGAAAAAAAAATTCTATATACATTCAAGTTTTGATACTAATGCCAAAGGGGGAGATTGTTATCTCTATTGAACATTAGAAGCAAGACATACTAGTTGGTAAAGCTTATACACCAAGCACTACATAGTTTACCGAGCAACAACATCACTGACACCGATAGATAGTAAACATCAAGCATCATAGTATACACCAAGCAGTTTATATAGTGTTTACCAAGGATCACAGAAAATGGCATAGTCATCTAAAATAGCACATTCTTCTATGCAAATGGTTACAACAAATCAGAAAACATTTTACCAAGATCGAGGAATATTTATTGTTATGATATTCATTAAATGCAATGTATATCTTATGTAATAGTTTGATCTAGGTCATTTTTGTACATTGTAGATCTATCATTTTTGTACACTGTAGATCTTAGGGTTATGACTATGTTGTGTAACCTAATTTTGTTAAAGTGGCAAAAGTAGATCGCTATATAAATGTATGTTTACATCATTTGTGATGTGAACTGATGTGAGAACTGATATATGAATCAAGGAGAAACTTGAAGCATTTGCCTAACTTCAAGTCTATCAATTAACAGAGCAGATTGTAGAGGATATCAGATTAAGCAGAATCAGAAAAGGCTACCGTGTAGTTTAGAGTAGAGATTCGTCACAATAAAGGTGAAATACATTCAGAACTTATAGATTTGTATCAAACAATTGAGTTGTCAATTAGTAGATAATTGCCTATTGCTTTCTAATAATTCTAATAGAGTTTTTGGATAAATCTCTTAGCAGAGTAGACTTAACAGTCTTATGTAAATCTCTTAACCGAGGCACAGTTTATTAGTGTTGTTAAAATCCTATAACTAGGTAGATCTAGCTGATCCAACATGTTACTCCTAATAGGGTAAGATCACCAGAAGTGATCAAAACTTGTAGCCCTAACATGCAAACCTTTTCTGTCTACAGTAGTGAAGAATTTGTGAGTGTCATCCCCACCATAGTTTTTACCTTCTAACAAGGGTTTCTACATTACCAAAATACTTGTGTTATGTGATTTCTATTTTGATTTCATGTCATTTAATTTCATAAGTTAAATGGATGATTGATACATGCAATTAGATACAAGTTATTTTGCAAGGTTATCACTATTTACAGTCATAGATCTAAAAGGTTTACAAGTAAAGTTTTTGAAGGCACTGATTCACCCCTCCCCTCTCAGTACCTATCTCTCCTAATTCCAACACAACAATCTCCCCCTTTGACATTAGTGGAAAAACTACTTTGTCATGAATTTTACATTGTATAACCATAATAGTACTCAGTACTTTGAGTACTCCCCCTAATACTTTGACTCAGTCTTCAAAAAGACTATACTATATATACATGAATCTTGACATACAATGAATATACATTTACATTACAAAACATTATGTCATACCTTTCTATTCTATTTTTCTTCTTTGGATCTCTATATATATACATGAGTGCATGACTCATTTTCTCCTTATACCATGACATATCTACTATTTCCCCCTTATTTTTGTCACTTGGAGCAGCTGAGGTGTAGGGGTTAGAAAATACTTGTCCAAAAATGATTTTTGGAGCTGCATAATCATTGATAAGGCATTATCCCATTTGGATCTCACAGAATTCAAAACTTGTATCTTGATCTCTAGCTGGGCAACTAGATCAACCAAACTCTTGGCAATAGAGAGATGATGATCTCTCTGTACTAACTCCTTTTCTAATGCCAATTCTCTTTGCATAACCTCCATATGAGGTGTTAAAATTTTTTGTATTGAGATGAATTTGGATCATATCCTTCCATCATTAGCCATCAGCTCGGATAATCTTCCTTGTGCATGAAGTAGTTGTGTGAAATAAATGGAGCTGGAACTTGCATCCATGCTCAATGAATATCCAGTAGACTTCAAGTCTAATTGCATCTTGCCAATCAGTGCTTTATTATCCTTAGTGAATGTTTCAACATTGCATAGTTATTTGTACAAATAATAAACATTATGTACAACTTGTTCTAAGTTATTCACTAGATCAAAAATTTCTACCTGTTTGATGGTTATCTCAGTTGAGACTCTATCAAGTACCTTTGTCTCAAACTTTATTTTTGACCACTACATTAGCTTCACTTTTATCATTGTTCACCTTTTTAACAATATGAACCAATTGTTCTAGAATAGGTGAAGTCTCATTCACATTATCCAA
Source organism: Chamaecyparis obtusa (assembly GCA_027943335.1). Lineage (NCBI taxonomy): Eukaryota > Viridiplantae > Streptophyta > Pinopsida > Cupressales > Cupressaceae > Chamaecyparis > Chamaecyparis obtusa. The sequence continues at coordinate 3,445,581 of BSBK01001399.1, read as the reverse complement.
TTCAAAATCTTCTACAAATATACCTTTTATTTCATGAATTACCTTCTTTTGCTGATGTTCTCTCCTTAGTTCCTCTTGCTTTCTCTTCTTCTTCAATAGATCTTGTAATATTATCATGTGTTCATCGGTCAAGCTATTAGTGTCTGACTTCAAAATCACTATAACTTCATCTAATGTTACCTGTGTGTTGGGAGACTTTTCCTTTTTCTTATGTACCTTCTTCCTTGGTATGCTGCCACTTGGCAATTGTACTAAGGCTTAGATAGCCTCTTGCTCCATAGGCTCTAGATGCTCCTTAGTTATTTTCCCCTCAGTCTTCTTTTCTTCCTCAACATGAGGACCTAAAATTACTATTGTAGTCTTATTTGCTTGTTATTTTAAGCTCTCATCTCCTTTTCCTTTATTGTCTTCCTCGGTATGTGCATTTTTTGTTATTTTTGTTAGCTTGTCTTGTTCCCTGGCACTTGAACTTTGTATGACTTTCTGTGCAACTATGACCATGTGGGAGCTTGTAGGTTCAGAGTCAATATTTGATGTACCCTCAAGCCTTGTATAATCATGTACCTATATGAGAACTAGATTGGTACTCGGTAGGAAGGGATCTGAGGCTTCCTCGGTAAGAATTTGGCTTTTTATTTCTTCCTCAGTCAAGACATTAATGTCTACTTGTGTGTCCTTGGGGATATCCTCAATAGTGATCACATCCTATGATTCACACACTTCTACCTTTTGTATTTCCTCTTCCTCAAGGTTTTGAGGCTCATCTACATCCTCTTTATTATCTAGTTCAACCTGTGTGGATGTGCCTTCACCTTGTAGTGCACTCTTGTCAACTATTGACCCAAAAATGATCTTCCACATCTATTTTCTCTAGGTGAAAACTTCTTCAACATTATGTTTCAAAATGGAGTAAGCCCTTAGCTTAGGTATAAACCTATTTCTATGTTGCTCCAAGAATTTTCCTATTTGCTTAGGTGTTAGTTCAGGCATGATCTAAGCTAGAGTGCCTTCTCTTATCTACCTCTCAGTCATAATAGCATATTGCCATTTCTGATCAATTTTACTTAACATCTCACTAGGGATCAGATTTCCTATCTCTAGAGGTGTCATCTTGAATTTTCATAACATTTATAACATAGCCTCTTCAATCTTTTCTTTATCATCCTTTCTTAATCTTTCAAATTTTATAAATTTGAATCATGCTAATCCTATTGTGCTCTTGATATTTTGGCATATTGTATCCACACTAGTTGGATGTCTATGTGATGCCACCTTTAATTTCCTATTATCATCTATGTCAATCATTTCCTCATCATCATCCTTCTATAATACTAATTTCCTTCTTGGATTATTTTTAGGATGACTCAGCACAACTCTAGTTTTCACTCATTTCCTTTTTCTTGAGCCCTCCCCTTCGGTGTTCTTTGCTAGCATTTTCCTTTGGGGCTCAGCAATTGTGGCAGTTGAAGTTGCCCTATTTCTCAGTCTTAATGTTGTAGGAGGAGTAGGCTTTTGTTTGTGTATCTTCCTTTTTCTGGGCTCGGCAACCATTACCTCCTTGCCCTTCTTTTGAGTTTCTAATTCCTCCTCTTCACTTCCTTTAGACTTAGTATACTAATCTTCACCCTAACCTTGTCTAATTTCAAGAGGTTCATTTTCCTCTTCTCCTTCACCTAGCATTTTCTCAATATTCTTGACTATTTTCTTTCTTTTCCTCTCTAGGATTGTAGATTTTAACCCCATAGTAATCCTGGACTTAGCTTCTTCATAATTTCCAAAAGGTTTTTCTTTCCTATCAATCTCTTCAACAAGTAAAGAAGTTATTTAAGTTAATGTCTCATCTATGTTGACCTCATAGAGCAATGGCCTTATCCATGCTACCCTAGGCATAACATCTTGAACATAGGTGTGGTCGGTATCCACTAGAAAATATATATCATTATAGTGTTTTTCTACTAGGGATACAAGAATTCTACTTCTCTTCCTCATCTTTTTCTTAAATTAAACAAAGTAACTCTCCATCACACAATCAAAGTTATCACCTAACTACTGAATAAACTCATTAACTTGTTGAGTCATAGGTTGGTCCTAACTCCATACTACATCTCCTATAGAAGGAAAATTGTTTTATACATAAAAGAATAGATAACTATCAGGGAATAAAAACCTACACATTTATTTTTAAGCCTTCCTAATTTATGTAAGGGTGAACCCACAATAGTGGGTTACACTTTTTTGCCTGAACGGACACTGAACTCTACATTTTGAAAAAAACTTTGAGATTTAGATGCATATTGTCGTTAAACCATTTGGAATTGGTAGATAAAGTAAATTAGAGTGTTTTAGTATTTTCTTTCTAGATTCCAAATATAATTTTTATTTTTATTTTTGAATTGATTTGAATGGTTTTTTATTTCTCCCACAAAAATTGGTATGTTGTTGAAAATGTCATTTTCAAATAGTTACATTATTTTCATAGAGCATAACTTTTTTCTCTAAAATAGATATTAATGTTCTTGTTTCAAATTTAGTTTTATAACATCCATATGGAGGGCATGCAATTGGTTTGATTAGATTATCATTATTATTGCATATTTTATTAATGTTTGAAGTTGACTAAACCATAATTTTGACATCCCTTGATGACATAGCTTATAACTTGTTGTGTATTTTTCCAATTTCATTTTTATTTTTTTTATAGAAAGAGAACTTCAATACCTAGGGCATAGATATTTTTAAGAATTTTTTTTTTCTCATTTACTATTTTTCCATGAGCGTCAAACATAGAGGTAGACATACGGTGAAATATCTATGTTTAGTAAAACTAAAATTACAAAGTCATAATAAACTTAATATATATTAACATTATAATCACTGGAAAGATTTTTCTTAGTAGAACCTTACTATATAGATAGGTTTTTCAAATGGATTCATTTGATCTTCCAAAAGATAAAGTCAAAGTGATTTTTTGTCAGCATTTTAATAGGTGCGAAGGAGACTCCATTGTAGGTATGAATGAGGAGTATAGATGTTATATCAATGTTTTTCATATCTAAGAAGCTTTGAGATAACTATTTGTAATTAATTACTTCAAATGGAACCTCTCAAGGCTTAAAACATCATATTTTATTAAAAAAGTGTTATTTCAGCAAAAATCAGCATGTCTAAAAAAGTGTAACCCACTATTGTGGGTTCACCCATAAGGTTCTCGGCAAGTTGATTCAACTCGAGCTTGGAAAGATCATAAATATGATCTTTCTTCACCATTTTTCACACCTAATCCACTGCAATGCAGGGAACACTATCCTTCCTGCTTGACTGATAAAACTTGTGAGCTATAACCCCTACCACAAAATCTATCTCATGATCAATGATCATATAGATTGTCATTCTCTGTTATTCCATACTACCAGTGTGTTAGCCTAAATTACTATTTTTCTTTGGCACCTTATTATCTTCTTCTTGGTTAGGATAGGATAATTGGTGACTCGATGAATCATTTCTTTAGTGATCTTCACTAGCCCATTCTCCAATGACAATTGCATGTTGTGTACTCTACTCAAAATGATTTTAATCCATTCTATCTTGAAGTTCTGAGAGAAATCTATGGGACGCACTAACCTTTTCTTGAAAATGTATTCATTCTCTGCCTTCAACACTTCATTGTCACACAACCTTTTATAAGATTCCCTCAACTCATAATCTCCAATCTCTCCAATCTTGCACATGTAGCATGCCTGTACATCATGTATCATCAAGAATTTTGGTAGAGCTGATGATAGGGCTCCTGAGAGATCTCCCTTCACTGCACTTTCCCATACAACTTGGAATTTTAGTGGTTTGCATGCATCACTCCTTACTAATTGAATATTTAAAACCTCTTTCCCTTTCTTCCTTACTATTGCAAATTAAGTGGATGTCATTTCTCTAATTTAGGGTTCAAGAGATAGATTCAAGTAGCTCATTAATACCTTGTTTCAATAGTTCTTCACACTATTTGCTGATGGAACACTGTAAGAATCTTCAATCTTGACTTAGCACAAATTGCTCTTCTCAATTTCCTTTGAATCACTCTGCAAATTCTCAAATCACTAGGTGAAATGAGAATGAGTGGTAATATTTCACTTTATAGACTCAAACAGTTGGATTAGGTCTTCATTAAATTATTTGTGCTCTTATAGGTGAAATACAATTATCTCAGTCTTCACATGATAACTCGGTTGAAACTGTGACTCGGTCGATACTAACATTTCCACTTTAACTTGATAGATGTAACTTCTCAATTGTTACAAGATCTCAGCACATACTAAGTGACTCAGTCACTATAGACATAAATACTGATGCTCAATATTAATTATTCAATTTGACTCTTTTCTCAAATCTGTCCTAATGCATCTTAATTCATGCAGATATGGACATTAACATATCTAGATTCAGGAACTGGTGTAAAGTATAACATTTGAAATTTCAATTCCTTACATACCTTTTTAGTTTAGATAGAAGTAGTGTGGTCACTTGGTCCATTGGATTGGGTGACCTTAGGTTCACTGGATCCACTATTACTTGATTCCCCTTTCTTTCTCCATGTCTTATTCATCTGGTTCCTTATATGTTCAATAGTCTCTTCATTTTTGAATTATTCATTACTCGGTACTTGTGGTTTGTATTCTCTTTTTATGTGACCAATCTTGTGGCATTTTAAACAAACCATACTTCCACTCATCCAACTTTTGGATTTACCTCTAAAATGTGTCCTTACATAGTTTTCTCCAATATGACCATACTCTCCACAATAATGACAACTATACCATGTATTGTAATTCCAATTGAATGTGTTACCTTTCCTAGGTGCATTATTCTCCTTATTAGATGTCCACTTTGGTTTTGGATTAGATCTACATTCTTGTGCTCTATGACCATATTTTTGACAATTTAAATAATGTCCTTGAAATCCAGGTGTAGTAGGTGCATTACTAACCTTTGACCTGCATTCATGTGCCTGATGTCTATTCTTCTTATAGTTAAAATAATTTCCATTGAATTTAGGTTTATAATTGTACTTACCATTCTTTCTTCTTTAGATTTTTGTTGTGTGTCCTAGCTTCCCACAGTTATGGCATGTAATTTTCTTGTTCTTTGACTTTTTTTTCCTCTATTCTCCATTCTTTGATGATTCTCCTTCTTCAGTGGATGATAGGTGCACATCATGTCCTAGTCCAAAGGTGTCATTGGATCTTCTTGGTGACCTTAACAGTTCCTCAAAATATTTCACAGCTTCATTGGGCTTGTTCATCCTCTCATTAAGTTCCTTTTCAGATCTTAACTCATTCTTTAGTTGATTGTTCTCTGATCTCATATTTTTGATTTCCATGTCTTTCCTATTCAACTCTTGATTTAGTAATAGTTGATTTACCATGTCCAATTGATTATTTGTTAGCTTCTTCATATCACATGTCCTTTCATCAAGTCTTGTAGCCATTATTCTCTTATCTTCTTTTTCCATTATATTGTATTCTTCTACTTTCTTTTTCTGTTCAACCACTTCACATAGTCTTCTGATTGAATTTCATTTTCTCTCTTTAAATTTTTGAAGTCTTCATTCAGTGTGTTGTTTCTTTCTAATAGATCTTCTATAGCTACATCACTTTTAGTGGAGTTTCATTATCAAATAGACCTTTAGTATCCTCTTCTTGATATTGTGTGTCATTCTATTGGATTTCCAACTCTTTCCTTCTACTCAACGATTTATGCAAATCTCCTCTGGATGCTTCAAACTGATGCAATGCAAGATGGATGTCAATCTTCTGATTCTCTATGATATTTCCCAACTTATAAACCTCCATCTCCAAGACCTTAACTCTCAAGTGGTTAGACATCTTCTAAGAGAACTTGGCTCTGATACCAATTGTTGGAAATCTAATATGGGAAAGTGAGATACTGAGAGGGGGGGTGAATTAGTTATCCACAATACTTTTATACTTTGAAACTAATTCCACATGCATACCATAAACATAGATTTCAATATTGAAATAAATATAAAATTTTAATCTCATCCATCAAATAAAACACATAACACAAAATTTTGGGAACCCAGAAACCCTTGAAAGGTAAAACTAGGGTGGGGATGACACCCACAAATCTTCACTTTTGCAGTATTAAAGTGTGCCTATTAGGGCTACAATGTTTTATCACTTCAGATGATCTAACATGTGAGGGGTCTTCCCTGTTAAGATCTTACATAATTATATAATCTACCTTTATTAAAAGATTTAAAACTTACAGCTAAGTAAGCACTTGGTTAAGAGATTTATGAAGGCCTTTTAGAACCACTCTATTAAGAGATTTACCCTGATTCACCTGCTAAAATGTATCAGTATCCAATCCTTTGATTTTCACTATAAATGGTAATTACAAATCTTCTCTTTCCAATACTTATCTAATCTCAAAATCAAATGTATTTGTGTTCTATCCTTCACTACTCAGCTCGGTCACTCTGCTTGATCTCTGCATCTAATAATCAAAACATTTCTCTGCTCTACATATAAGAGATCTTCTATGTTTCTACATTTTAGGGTTTTATATCACCTTCTATAAACATCTGATCAAGCTTCTAGATCAAGATCAAAGATCTAAATTCATCACTTATTTCTCTTAAGAATTCCCTTTTTCTGATAGGTTACATGGCTTGCATAGGGATTAATGATTAGAAATACAAAGCATAATCATCTCCTTGATTCTCTCAACAATCATTAAATCACACATAGAATCAGCCAAAATGGTTTACCTTGGTGTTTGTGCTATTAAAAACACATATGTCAAAATTGGCTTGCTCAACATATGACATCTTTGATGCTCAGTCAAAACTATTCTCCATATATTGGTGCTCGACACTGACTCTTCTATACAACTCGGCATATACTACTCGGTAACTACTAAAGTACTTAGCAACCTCTGACTTTCTCAGAAGTAACTATTTGATAACTATACTGAATACAAGTCTATACATAACTTGGCCTTAATAAGATGGCTCGGTCGTAGTGATGACCGACCAACATTGCCTTGAAAATGACTAAGTGTTAGACACTAATAGACAACATAACATAGGGATCAACAAGAAGTGTATGCTCATCCTCTGTGGGTTTTAAATGTTCTTGAAAATTAGTTTTTAGGAAATTAAAGTCAATAATAGATCCTAAAGCTAAATTAAAGAACTGATTCGCACAAATTCATTCTAAGGTCTCGACGAAGAACCTTACTAAGACATCTATGTATTCTACACCCAATACACCACATGCAATGTAAAATTCTTTAGTGTGATAATCTATGTGTTGATTTCCATTGCCATAGAACTCAGGAAATTTCTTGCAAGAACCTAGTGGTAGTGGATGTAAACGTGGAGCAAGATTTAAAGGGCCAACAGTTGTACCCCATGGACCTCTAGTATCCATCTTAGAAAATAATTAGATGGAATCTTTCAATGGTTTGAGAAAGAAGGCTGAATTTTCACTTGGGATGGGCTTCTTTTTCTTATATGGTGGATAATTGGTAGTTCATGCAAGAGGAGATTTAACGGCAAGGAGATCAAGAGAAACTTTTTGAGACCAACTTAGAGTAGAACCTTTAAAACCTTCTCCTTTATGACACTGAGTGTAATGGAAAAAACCCTCTAATGTAAACAACCTGTAAAAAAATATAGAGCAATGGACAAAAAAATAACTTCAAATGAAATCGTGAGGCTTCTAAATGTGTTTGATGTCCCCTACAGAGTTGCCTAAAACTGTTGGCTAAAATTTTTGTAAGTTACTGAGACCATAACTTACAAAATTATAATTTTTGACAATGTATAATGAGACTAATCTCTCCTCTCAGCAATAGGGGAGGATCCCTTCTTACCATAGGGGGCTTCAATAGGGACTTAACTAAAATTACAAAAGGGGTGGCTCTCTTAATCAATTCCTCTTTTTTCAGGAATGATTTGTAAACAACTACAAATTAAAACTTTAACAAAAAGTACCTATTGCTATGATAATACTAGTGGCTCGATGGTTGACATAAGAACAACTCCTAAGGTCAAATAATTTATTATTATATTTGGTACACTAAGAATAAGAACCCAAAGTTTCATGTGATTAATCTGAATTAGAAAATAATTGTATAAATTAGTAAGGTACAAAGTCTCTTACTAATTATCATTAAACTTAAATAAAACACTTCAAATTAAATCCCAAAGTCTTCAACTCTTATTAATTATAGCCACTATTTGATTATAGAAATATATTCCCTTGAAGCGCAAAGTCTTCAAGAAACTAAATTGAACGCTCAAATGATTCACACAAGGTAAGCTAAAACTAAATTCAAGAAATATTAACTAATACAACATAAAAATACATTAATCAATCTCAAGATCTACAACATAAAGTTTGGAAAATCTTGCTTCTTTTTGTTCAATTCATAAAATTGCACCATGAAACTCAAAGTCTTCAAGATACAAGATATCTAACCATAGCCTTCATGCCCAAAATAAAAGATGAAAATATACAATGGACCTCACTCCTTTATATAGGTGAGAAGTAGAGGAAAAAGTGGAGAGATAAGGGGAAACCCTTAATGACCTTTGACTTATTCAATACTACAAAGCCTAAAGATCTTTCAACATGATTACATGAAATTGATATATAGGTACATGTTTCCCTGTATTTATAACTTATACATGCTCTAAATGTAATTTTTCATAAGAATTACACCTATTCTATTAAAGCATAAGAAAATTTAAGTGTCCCTGACACTTAGGAACTATCTTCAGGGGGTGTTGACATAACCCTCAAGCTTGCAAAGAGACTCATTAATAATCATAGGATCATGTACGCTTATATGTTGTGCAATAGTATCTTCCTTGTGGAATATGTATGATTTTTTGTAACCTAAAATTATGCACTAAAGATGATTCAATATAATTTTGTAGCTTGTTAATCTGTCAATAGAGCTGAAATCAAATTTCTCTACCTCAAGCTCTAGGAAAATCACTTCCATGAACCGTGTCATTACAAATTCTTCCTTAACTAGTTTTTCATCCTTAGAAACCATTATGCATGTAAGATCCTAAAATTTATCCCTGAGTGTGCTCTCTTTCTCATTGCACAAGTCCACTATTGCCTTCAACTCTATTACTAGCCCCTAGATGAATTTCTCTTTGTTGACCATTGTGTGTATCAATATTGCACATGCATCTTCACATATAACACTTCAATAGGACATTAGATTCAATGTTTAGTCAAAATAAAAATCATCAATAAATGCAAATAACCAATTAAAGAGCATCATATTACTTTCTATATAGAAAGAGTATGATTAGAACTCATGGTTTAGGTCTCAGATTATGATCCTAACTGGTGACATTACACTTACAGAATGAAAGATTCAACTTCTATAATGCAATTAATCATCTACATGAATGAATTAAACTAATTCATGATGAATTTAGCTATGAATTGAAGAACAATTAGTCTAAGATAAAAGTACAATTAAGATAGAATGCGATTGAATTTCAAAATGGTATAATGTAGCTACTATGCATGGAAAAGTGGATCCTTTGAGCTTAGAGTTGGTTCTTTTTATAGAAATGGAGATCAATTGGATGGTATAGATTGACTCAAGATGAGTTATTAAGATTGATTCCTAGTTGATCCATGTGTGTTAATCCATGTGATTAGCTCCTGTTAGGGATTTTTCTTGTAGGGTCAAACTTGGCAAGATATGGGCTTGATTCTCAATTTAAAAGGACTCCAAGCTTGCAAGAAAAGCCTAATTGATGAGGATTGGATAAGATCCTCCTTCTACTTCGAGCTCCATAGGACTCAGGCGGGTATTGCCTATAAATAGGTTACTATATTTCAAATAAGCTTTTGATTAGTGGATTTGGCCTTCACTATCATGCTATTATGTACTCAAATCTACTTCAATGAAAGATGATTCTGTAAACAACTGAGAATAACCTGTTATAGAATATGACAAAGGAAATTACAAATGTAATAGCATAGACAATGGGATAAGGATGTGAATCCTTCTTCCTTTTATGAGTACAACGCGAGGAAGGTTAACCTTTGATTCTCTCTCTAAGGAATCAACAATCTAAACCGTATCACCAGGGTATAGTCCTTTCACAATATGCATAAACTTAAAAATATAAAAGAACTGGTAATGATTATTTTGTTTTTTGATGACTTAAAGATGACTATATAACAAACATCCAACCAGTGCCTATTCCATTGGGAAAAAGAGTCTGAATATAAATCCACAGGAAGATTTCAAGGAAATATAGTAGAATGCCTTACAAACTACATGCAATCTGGATAGGATGCCTTACAAACTATCCTGTTAATCTTATGGTGTTATCATCAAATCCTAACACATATGTCTACTCTCTAAAACTATTTATGAAATTTAATCCTCTCCTTGAGAGAAACTCACAAATAATTAAACAAACTACCTTGTAGTTGGTATGTTTTCAGATGCCTTACAAATAAAACATAAAAGAGCAGAACACAAAGTAAAGAGAATAACCATGTAAGATAGAAATTGCACTGTATCTTATTGAAAATGAGCCTATCTCAATACATACAAAGCTTCAAAGTTCAGGAATTTAGACACAAAACTAGAAATCTGTTATACAAAGAATTTCAAATTTTATCATTTAGGGGCCTGCTCACAACAGAGCAGCCACAGGAAAATGGAACCCAAAAAGAATAGGAACCAAGAACCCTTACAACTGAGAAGAGAAGAGAATAAAAAGAAGAAGAAGAAACCCTAAAATCTGTACTTGACCAACTCCTGTCCATTCTGCAATCTAATCTCATTTACTTCTCTAAAAATCTGATCTTCCCGGGCATCTTCAAAATCTGATAAATTTGTCTTTTTTTCCGTAAAATCTGCTCATCTACTGGAAATCTGATTTCTTTGTCCTTTATTGTTCCTTGAAATTCAATCCTCTATACCCTCTGATCTTTTCATCCACTGAAAATTTGAATCATTCTTCCCACCGGATTTGCAAAATCAATCAATTTTGGAAGAAGAAAAATCTCCCCAAAATCTGGTCGCGGATTTAAAAGCCCTTACTTCTCTTAGCAACTTGATCTGATTTGGTTCTAACTATCATCATTGCATCCATCATCTTCTAGCGTTTTCGAAAACATATTATACTGCCATATTCTAATAAAAAATGAATCTCCTAGACATTTTCCCGTGAATAGCTCTGTCATTAAAAAAAAATCAAAATTCTCCAAAGTTTGAACTTTATGATTTTTTAAATCTTTTATAACCTTTAAAATCTGCACATGCCACCAGAGCTTGCCACTTGTCATCTTCTCATTTGCTGCTCGAACTAACCCATCTTTAACCTCAGTCCATCTAGAGATCTGGAGACTACATTAATCTCTTAGTCTCTGAATAATTTCCTTAACCATGGTTTCATTTAGAGACTTGGATAAATCCCTTTAGTCTCTAGATCTCACAATCATTTTTTCTCTCTACTTTTCTTTATGAGATTTGGAGACTAACTTTAGTCTCTAGAACTCTGAATAGCTATTTGGAGATTTGAAGACTAGTCTCTAAATCTCATAATCACTTTTTCTCATTATGAGATTTGGAGACTAACTTTAGTCTCTAGATCTCTGAATAATTATCTAGAGATTTGGAGACTTGAAGATTTGGAGACTAGTCTCCAAATCTCATGATGTACTTTCTTTTTTGTGAGATTTGGAGACTAACTTCATTTGGAGATCTCAAGACTTGGAGATTTGGAGACTAGTTAGTCTCTAGATCTCTGAATGTTAGTGACTTAACCACTAGCATTCAGAGACTTGGAGACTAGTTAGTCTCTAGATCTCTGAATGTTAGTGACTTAACCACTAGCATTCAGAGACTTGGAGACTAGTTAGTCTCTAGATCTCTGAATGTTAGTGACTTAACCACTAGCATTCAGAGACTTGGAGACTAGTTAGTCTCTAGATCTCTGAATGTTAGTGACTTAACCACTAGCATTATGAGATTTGGAGACTAACTAGTCTCTAGATCTCTGAATGTTAGTGACTTAACCACTAGCATTTGGAGATTTGGAGACTTAGCATTTTTCGCCAGCATTTTTTCAACAAAATTTTTTCTGGGCCCACTGGCATGGAAACCAAGGTGGATGCACAAGCATGAACAAACATAGCCTTTTCCATTTGATTTAATTCATATGTTTTTAGATTTGCATATAAACACTTCAAATTTCGAAATTGGGAGCAATGTGGGATAAAACTTTATGAAGAAAATGTTGATTTTTTATGGCTTTTAGCACTCAGAGAACCATAACTTTTGATTTTCAAACTAAGTTTTTCTAAAAAAAAATTGTACAATGCACATATAGCCATCTCAAACATATATAAAATTTAGCCCGACCCAGTTTGTATTTTTTGAGTTATGATAAAAAAACATGACTGGAAATCTGAATAATGCACATTCAGAAAACATTGACATTCTGCAAACGGAAAGGCTCTGGCAAAGTGACTAAATGGGCACATGAGGAGCTGAAAATTGGCATGATGACTCATTTCCATTTCTACAATATGATGCAACCACTATCACATTATGATCAATCTTTGGGAGAAAGATACAATCAACCGAATAGGGCCTCTGACAGTGATTTGACATTTAAACAGAATTGTGCAATTTGACACTTGCTCAAAATGGGACTTCACCGAATGATTTGGGATGATAGAGTAACATCATAGAATGAATGCATATATTTAATGAAGTGTGCTCAACACCTATAACACCTCATAAGCTTCAAAATGACAGTCGGGTACATATGCATGAAAAGGATTTAAAGAGCTTCAAATTGCAAAATTTTAACATGGTACTCAAAACCCATGTTGCATTTTTGAGTACCAACAACTCCCATTGGTACAATTACAAATGACTTGTCTTTTGGTGATGAGTTTTAATTAGGAGCATTTTTTTATTTCTTTTAATTAATTACTTTAGCCATGCATTTAATTTGGATTCATTTAATTAATTAGGCTAAGGTAAATAATAGGATATTTTGATCAATTAATGATGTTTCATGCTTGATTTAAAGCTTTTGATGATTTTGATAAATTATGGCAGTAATCAGGTAATCAAACTAGCATAATTAGAGGGAAGGTCTTGAATTAGAGAAAATAGGGCCTTTGATTATACTAGACCATTTTATGGTGATTACATTTGCCCCTCTTTGAATTGATGTGCGATCGACATGTGGATTCAAAGAATAGAATATTTGGAGTCCCAAAATAGTTTGATATCAAGTGATGAAACTATTCCCAAATTGATGATTGATAATTATGAGCTTTATTGAATGAAATTCATTTTGATTCAAAATGTGCAACTATTGATTATGAACTTGATTGGACAAGAACTGACCATACTGACTCCATGCTTGATGGGATAAAGATCGATAAGAGACAACCAGAATATTTAGCTTGATTTGAAGTAATGAAACTGAACATCTGAAAGATCATGATTATGACAAATAATAAATTTGATTTGAAGTGATGAAATTGATCAATTTCAAAAAGATATCAGAAGCAATGATGCTTAATATTATAAAATAATTAGTTTGATTTGTTGCAATGAACATCTACAAGATGATTTGATTAGACACAAATAATTAACTTGATATGAATCTTGATGAAGTTAATTATCCGACAGTCCCAACTTGATGGAAGTAAAATGACATTCCCATGTTAGATTGATAAGATCGAGTAATTTGATATGAATTTTGATGAAATCACTCATTCTCAGATTGATGATGTTGATTAATTGAAAAGCCTCAACTTAATATGGTTCCTAATGAAGTTGATGCCCCTGATATTAAAATTTGATTTGGATCATTGATTGAGTTGATTTGATGAATTTGGTAATATTCCTTAATTAGATTTATTGAAAAACTGACTGATTTTGATATGATTATGCCCCCCAGGAGTGAAATCAAAACAAGAATCGATGCAATCCTAATTTTAAGCATTAATATTGATGTGAAAATGATATCACATAGACTTGGATAAGTGATAATGTATTTTGGATCGATTAGAATCTAATTTGGATTGATTATGTGTTAATACGAACACAGTTTGACCAAGTTTCCTAGATTATTCAAACCATCTAATTTCAATTTCGGTCCCAATTTGCAGTCAAATGTACAATATACCTATGATAGAATTATTCGGTTATGATTTAATGATATTTTTATTGATTGATTTGATTTGAGAAAGCAGTCAGACTTCCATTTGTAATTAAAGATTCTATTCTTGGATTATTAATCTCTTTTTTTATTATCCTTATTCAAAGCTCAAATATCCATGAAAGCTTAATATGAATGTAGCTAGATTAAGACCTTGAGGACTATCACTAGTTATTCAAAATAGATCATTTATCATCATAGAGCATTGTTAATGAACATCATACCTTAGTACAACCTTCACTCATAGATTTAGAAATCATGAAGATATGAGTACTACCTAAATTAGAAGAAATGTTGAAAGTGAACCTAATCATCAAGGCATATAGGCCAGGATGACATCTCAGTTACTTCCTTTTTTATTTGTTAAAGTTCTTTTGTTCATTTACAATATATTGATATGTGACCCGTAGTGACCTTTTTATTTTTGTTCATATCTTTGGGTACATAATTTTCTGTGCACATTGCTAGGAAGTGTATTCAAGCAAAAAAAAGGATAAGGAGATTGTTCCAACTATTGGTGTTTCAAAATGGCTTATGCTCTTAGGCTCCCAATATACTTCAAACAGATTTTAGGAGTGTTTAGTTCCAAAATGTATAAGGAGCTTAAGGTAATTGGACCAACTATAGGGACAAGACTACCCTCTACACTTCTGGCTCTGCAAAACCAAGGTGGGTGTACCTAATCTAGTGAAAACAATACTCTTACAACACCAAGACTAGATTTGAACAACAGATGATAGAAAAAAAGTACTAAATGTCAACCAAACATTCATTGACTCTCCATTGCTATGGACAAGCTAACAACTCATCACCCAAAGTTTAAAAGCTTAAAATTGGTTCTTGATTCAATTTGGTGATTGTAACAACCTTGATCGGTGTGTGCTAATAGGAGATCTACTCGTTTATACCATTTCCTTATCCATTGGGTAAGAACTCCAAGACATATAAGATGCAAAGAATAGAAAATATCCAAGATTCATAGCCATAAATATATCTACCACAATCATTACTACTTACAGAGAATCCTTGTGCAAATTAGGATGAATTCATATCCCACCTAGAGCAATATTTAATATAATCCTAGATCAAAACTCAGGAATGAAGATACACACATAACAGTTATGTGATGAACTAGAAAGTTCAAAATTCATAAAACTTGACACATAGGAGAGAAAAGAACCAAATATTTGTATTAAGTATGATGAATCCTACCTGTGCAAATAGTTTGTCTCAAAATACAAGCTTGCAAATAATAGCTTAGACCTGCAACTTTCTATCTTCCATTAACAAGCATTGAAGAAACAATTCTTACAATCCTGACTAAGACTAGGGTTCACAAAGTATGCCTTCCAAACACCTAACTCCCAATACCCCCAAATGATCATGAAAAATCCTTTTATCAAAAGGATTGCAACAAGCATTCGATTATTTAAGGCAACATTAAAACTTCAACAACCCTCAAGGAATTGAATTACTACCAACAAGACATGCCACCAAGCACAAGGCCATCGAGATCAAACTGATCATCAACCTGAGCAATACTCTAGCTAGGTACCTCACAAGGACATAGAAATTATCATTAAAACCCCTATTGATTCAGGTTGCATCAGAGATGGTGTGACTTTTATATCATCCTCTCCTCGGAAGAAGCACCTCAGGACACAAAATCAACACACGGTGGCCACCATGATCCTACTTGTAAATTTTCACCTGTAACTGAGCTAAAACATGACCAAATTTGATCCGGCTTTATGGATTTTTGGTTCATTGTTTCAAACCCTATAGAAAACCCTAAATAGAAATTTAAATTTTGAAAAAAAATAGTTACCACCAGGTTTAAAACATGACCGCCAATCGAATCTCCTCCTGGCACATCGAACGGTTCATGTAATTAGGCAACAGTCAACTAAGCCTTTTAAAATATTTGGCCACATCATCATTTTTCTTGGCCAATCAAACAAGAACACATCAGCTACACCTGGAAGCTAGACCCATCATCTTCATCGATCTTTAAAACAAGACCATCGATATTCACTTAAGAGAGAATTAATGGCTTTCACAATGCTGCAATGGTTAAAACCTCGTACATCTTTTCTTCACAGCAATGTGATAACCATTAGATTAACTTACATATCGCATCCCTTTAACACACTGAAACCCTCAGCCCCACTACAACCTCCACGTTATCATCCTTCATGACCAATGAAAATCAAACATATCTACAACACCTCACATTAGAACCACCGCACCATCTATCCTTATCTGTTGGAAGATTGGACGGTTGTCGCAATCCTATGATTATTATCTTTTAAGCACTTTTCCTTTGTGGTAACATGACCACCATCAGATAAAAAGAAAGATTTCATTCTATTACAACCTTTATTAACTAGGCCTAGTGAATGCATGCTGATAGATCTTCACAATTGGACAGTTGTGATAAAGCCAAGGTAATCACTCCCACGTGATAGAGGTGCTTAGCTATCAACCAAATCAACGGTTGTCGTAATGCCGCAGTGTTTAATCTCCTTGCATCTTATCCTCACGACTATGTGACCACCATTGGATTAAAATGGGAGATAAGCATTTGATAAAGAGTTGAAACCTTAGGAAAATAAACATCGAGACTTAGGGAAAATATTAAAGGTCATCGGGGCTTTAGACATAAGAAAAATAAAGCATCGGGTTAGGTAGATAAAAACCTAGGAAAAGAACCCACAAAGAGGAAAATTATAACACATGTTTTAAAGACTTAAGTGATTTCCATAAAGTAAAGAAGAAATAGAAGGACTTGTTGGCAAGTTGTCTATACTAAAGTATATGACTAGATATAGTGTTGTCATTATGGAAACAAAGTCATATAGCAGTTTGGAGTCAGCGCACTGAGTGTAAAGATCAGAGATCAGAGCACCTGTGCCCATGCATACAGATGAATTAAGGTATGCGCCCTAGAAGTTAAGGTTTTTAGACTATATTCTTACTTATTCTAAGAGCGCATAAGTAGATATACAAAGATGTGAAAGTTACAGTCAGTTGAAGTTGCACAGCCAGTGTGTGCCAGCAAAGAACAGAGCATAGAACCGACAGTGACTATTTTGGTTTGCGATTGTAAATTAATGTTGTAGAGGCTATGCACCCATTGTATTTAGGTTTCTAACATATGTACATGTATAATTGTAAGCACACGTAAGCCAATTCATTTGGAAGCATTATTTGTAATTATTTATAGGGTCGACCTAATTGTCTAATTGGTATGAGTGCATAAATATAAGGTGTGCCCATTGTATTCGATATGGAAGTGGAAATAGAATTGTGAAAAGTAGAGTAGAGGTATGCGAAGAGAGCATATGATGTATTAGAGCTTTTCAAGAGGTCAAAGCATTAGCACACCAAAGGAACTGATTTGACAAGCAGTGTCACAACAATAATTCACCAGCAGATATAGTGTGTATCTGATCCCAGAAGGTTGTAGCCTTCATCATTTGAGTAGTGAGCTCTTGGACAGTGAGTCCACTCCCCTAACAGGGATCATTATAAAAGAATCCTAATAGGGTTCAACCCTTAACAAGGTCTACTATACTAAAAGCATTGTAAAGCTACTCCTAACAGGGTAAAGGATCTTCTAACAAGGATCAAAAAATACTAGTGCAGATTATTAGTGGGTATCAAGTCCCACCAGGGTTTTTACCTATTTGGGTTTCCCCATAACCATATTGGTGTCATGTGTTGATTTCATGTTTCATGTTTATGTGAATGTTTAATTCAGTACTCAAGCATTTATAATTTAGTATTCAGATTAAAGTGAAAAGTTAAAATACAATGAACATTGATTCACCCCCCCTCTCAGTGTTCCCATTCCTAACAATTGGTATCAGAGATCTAGTCCTTAGCAAAGAAGTTTAACCACTTGAGGAGATCATGGAAAAATAAGATTTGAAGAAGAATCTTAAAGAAACTCTTGAAGACCTGGACAACTCAGAAAGAGAAATTGAAAAACTAAAAGAAAAAGTCAGTGATTCTCAAATAGTTCTCAAGAAACTAAGAAAGGATTTGAAGGGACACTCTAACAGTGATCTTGAAGAAAAAGTCAAGAATTTGAATGAAGAAAATGCATCCTTAGTGAGTCATCTTGAAGAACTTGATGAAAAATTGATGAACAATCAAGATGTCTACAATGAACAAGTAAAGGAGAACCTTCAACTCAATGAAGAGTTAAGGGAAGCAAATTTGGAAATCTTGGATCTGAAGAATTGCAAAGCAAGATTGGAGTCTGAATTGAAAGATGCAAAGAACCACATTGACAAATTGTACACCAGTTCTGATTTGATAGAATCTCAGTTGTATGTAAGAAGAATCAAAGGAGACACTAGCTATATTGGATACAATGAAGCACAAAATCATATTGATAAGATGCGAGCAAGAAAGGAGACACAAAAAGAATCTACTGATATTGAGAAGACTGAAGATCAAACCAAAGACAATGGTAGTCCTCCTAAAAATAAGTGCAAGGCTGTTGAACGCACTTGTTTTGCATGTAACAAGCATGGACACATTGCAAGGAACTGTACAAAGGTAAAATATTTTAATGGTTACTGTTATGCATGTAATATATTTGGTCATAGAGAAATAAATTGCAAGACTAGTAAGAAGAGCAAGATTCAGCATGATCAAAGAAATCAGAATTAGACCAATGCAAGAAGTTCTCAAAATGCTACATTTCATATATGTAACTATAACAGTCATATAGCAAAATAATGTAGAATGGTGACTCATGTCAATGCACCAAGGAATAATAAACCTCCAATGATTTGTCACACTTGTAACAAGGCTGGACATATCTCAAAGTTTTGTAGATCAAGGATGCAAGGTCAGGAAAACCCTAAAAAGGTTGAAGAACTAGTTTTGGATCCTGAAGTAGAAGTCAAGTTTGTGAAGGCATCAGAAGATGTGAGCATGATTTGGTCAGATGGAAAGAAAGAAAATGTTGATGGTAATGTATTGGATGCATCCCCAGTGGATGCACCCTCTACATCTACATAAATGACCCTCAAGTTCATAGGGGGAGCTAATTTAGCTCTAGACCCCTACGCGGCTGGTATACTCATCCTCAGAGTATGCGCCTTTGGACTTAAGCTTTTGGAGTGTATAGAAACCTTTAGGCAAGAGCACACATGTTGATTGTTAGTGGAACTCAAGTTTGAAAATTTGAAGTGATAGCTTGGTTTACGCGAGTTGCATTAATGGCAAATTTCTTACCTTAAGTACACAAAAAGATGTTTGTTTACTCATTGCATTCATACTCAGAGTGATTGGAGAGTAGATTGAGCCTTGGAAGTTCTTGTGAAGAGTTGGAGATTAATTTATCAGTGATTGCAGTGCATTTGATCAGTTGCAAGAAACCCTAAGTCGTTGCATCGGTTCGAAAGCCATGAACACATCTCAGAGATCCTTTGGAAAGAAAATATCAAGTAAGACATGGCCACTCCTATTGTTTTTGATGTTGCTGAGAAGAAGCGGTATGCTTTCAAGAGGCACCCATTTAAATCAACCCTAGATGATTTAGAGGGAGCATTCTCCTGCATGTCGATGGGCGTCATGCATGTAGAAGACATAAGGGCTTACATCTATTGTAAGAAGGAACCTATTGGACTGGATAGGTTAAGGGTGCACATGGACACAATGTTAAAACCAGACAAAATCTTCATGGATGAATACACAAAATGGAATGATCACCCCATTGTTGAATATGCCATGGCATATGAGTTCTATGAGGAAGAATGGATTAAAATATTGTTGAGCAAAATCCACGATGACTTGTTTTGGATTGGAGATGTACCATTAAGAATCATAGGAGACCTAATTCATGAGATGATAGGCCTTTCTAAGACAAGCGCCATCCTTCCTATGGGTAAGGATGTCAGGAAAATGGTGGAGAAAATGTGTAAATCAAGAAGCAATAAGCGCGGCATGACCATTGAGCCTATAGAGTATCCAGACATCAAGTTGATATCAATGATATTGGGTTACAAATTTCATCATACCAGTAGGGTGAATAGTGTGTCTGCGGGCACTATTCTAGCAGCCATCTGTCTTGTGCAAGAAGATGGAGAGTTCAACTTGTGTGATATCATGCATACAAATTTGATAGACAACATCAGGGCTATCAAACATGACAAGACTAAGGTATTCAAGTTTGGGTCCCTTATCATCTATATGTACCTTCATATAGTTGGTAAAGTGTCAGACTTGTATCTAGACAAGTCCATTCCTACCATGCCACAAATATCAAACAAAGCATGCACTGAAAGCACACTTAGAGATTTCATTACCTTGGAATTGAAGACCATCATAGCAAGGATGTAGATGAGGTACAGGATTCTTGAAAGTATTGTGGAGAAGTATAAAGATTCAATATGCTTCATGGTGGAGTTTGATACTACTTGTATGGAAGTTGTTGAGCCTAGAACTAAGTAGATTCATCCACTTGGGTATGAGGTTGAGGAACAAGTTCTTGAAGCTTATGCACAGGTACTAATATCAGCTCCCAAAGATGCCAATGAACCTAGGTGGGGAACCTATGAAGAGAAGACTAGAGAAGTTGATGCTAAGTTGAACAGTGCTACAACAAAAAGAAAGGTTACAAACATCACATCAAAGATTCTAAGGATTCATGGTGTATCACAAGAAGACCTTGATAAAGAAAGGGATGAGAAGATTTCTCTAGAATTGAAGAGTATAGTAGAAGAACAAGAAGATCCCAAGATGAAAAAGATAAAAATTGAGAAAGATTACAGTCAGAAGAAGGAAGATAATACTCCTTTTGCGCCCAAAGATACTCCTCTGGAGTATAAGCCTTTATTCAAGAGGAAGAAAGAAGCAAGCACTAGTCATCCATCCTTATAAGCATTAAGGAGCAAGAAAAACACTCAAGCACCTCCTTAGGTAGGATTCAGACCTAGCCTCAAAGTTCTATATGCAAGAATTGTTGATGAGGGAAGGATTGATCAAATAGGGAAGTTCTATGAATCATACAGTGAGATTGACAAGTCTGAAATTCATGGTATGATTATCAAACATATGATAAAGTTCAAAAAGATAGTTCTTGAATTGAAAATAGAAATACCAGATAATGTATGGGACATTCTAGAAAACCTTAAAAGACAAGCAAATGAAGAAGACCTAAGGATCAAGGAAAAAGTGCTAGAAGACACTCTACCTATATGTTCTAAAGAAGAAATGGATCTGATATTGAATTTGGTGAAGCCGCACCTAAGAACTAAAATGAGGATTCTTCACATCATGAATAAAGATTATGAGTTGATAACAAAGGAAATAGAGAAGGCCTTTGAGAAGGTGTTGTTGGAACAATAGATCAAACCACCTACTACACCCATCACTCATGCACCCATTAAGGAAGATAAAGTGGTAGAACCCACTAATGTACCAATGACAGGTCCTCAAGACTCAGTGCCCATAGCAAAAACTCAAACAGAAGTAGATCAGTCTACGCCTATGACAGAATCACCCAAAGATAGCACAATTATCATAGATAATGTGGAAATAGCCATGGTAGTTACTAATAAGGAGTTGGACAAGTTTGAGGAAGCATTTGTCAGCATTGAGGAAGCAGAAATATTATGCAGCAATACCCCTCCCACTCAGCAAGAAGTAATCATAGAAAGTATATCTGATGAGAAAGAAGAAGAAAAGAAAGGAGTAGAGGTAGAAAAGAAAGATGAATCTTCTGTTGATTTTCTCAAGGTGAAGCAAGAGGTGATGGATAACACTCCCATCACTCCCACCTCAGCATTGTTGTCAAGTTTCACACCTGACACTAGCATTTTGGACTCCTGGAAGGAAGACCTAATTAAGTTCAGCATCCTAGCTATGGAGAAGGTGAAGGAGAAGCAAGTAATGAGGAATCCTCTCCTAGTGTAATCAGTAAATATTTTGAATAGTTTTCTGCCAGAGGATAAGAAAATGGTAAATGTACATTCAGTTGATGATGTGAGCATAGTCATCTCTCAATTCAAAGTAAATTTTTCAAGCCTAGAAGAATCTACAGCCATAGTGGTAGAGGAGAAATACTTAAAGAAGAGACTCAATGAACTAATGAGTAATTTTTCACTAGAATTGAACTCTCTTAAGTCTAGTCAGGCATCATTAAAAGAGTTTACAGATCAAGGAAGGAAATTCATTGCAGAATCCATGGACTAGGATAAGTTCACTGATGCCCATCCTAAGAAGATAAAAAATGCAGAGGCAATGATTGAGAAGGTGAAGATTTTAGTGCTAGACATAGCCACTGATGCAAACATGTGCAACAATGTCTATCAAGGTCATTTGGACATAATTGAGAAGGCAGAGAAAGAAATGGAGAAGATAACTTCTAGACAGACTCAATTGACGAATGCTCTTGCGCCCTCACTAGACATTCTCAGTCAAAATGTAAATGAGATTGATGTGACCATGATAACCTATGATCAAGGTCCAAGCATAGAATTGGAGAATGTGGAGAAGCTTCAATATGCATTATGTGCCCATCTACAGATAGTCAATTCTTTGATAACCTTTTGGAAGAAGGAGATCCAAAAACTCAAGATTGCATATCTGGATGTTTTCCCTCAGTAAGTGTATGTAGATAAAGATTTGATACACTTTTTTCATTAATGTCAAAGGGGGATTTGTATAGAATATGGAGTATATAAGATGTATAAGGAGATATAAGAGTATGTATAAAATATATAGAAGACAAAATGTTTTGTGTAAAGGGACAGTTGGAAACTTGGCCATATTCCTTTGTTGCCATCAATGACAAAGGGGGAGATCATTGGAAATTTGTCTATACTAAATTATATGACTAGATATAGTGTTGTCATTATGGCAACAAAGTCATATAGCAGTTTGGAGTCAGTGCACTGAGTGTAAAGATCATAAATCAGTTAAGTGTTGAAGGTTGGACAACATACAGAGTTCCTATAGCTCAGAGCACCTGTGCCCATGCGTACGGATGAATTAAGGTATGTGCCCTAGAAGTTAAGGTTGTTAGACTATATTCTTACTTAATCTAAGAGCGCATAAGTAGATATGAAAAGATGTGAAAGTTACAGTCAGTTGAAGTTTCACAGCCAATGTGTGCCAGCAGAGAACAGAGCATAGAGTTGACAGTGACTATTTTGGTTTGCAATTGTAAATTAATGTTGTAGAGGCTATGCGCCCATTGTATTTAGGTTGCCGACATATGTACATGTATAATTGTAAGCACACTTAAGCCAATTCATTTGGAAGCATTATTTGTAATTAGTTATAGGGCCGACCTAATTGTATAATTGGTATGAGCGCATAAATATAAGGTGTGCCCATTGTATGGAAGTGGAAATAGAATTGTGAGAAGAAGATTAGAGGTATGTGAAGAGAGCATATGATGTATTAGATCTTTTCAAGAGGTCAAAGCATTAGCGCACCAAAGGAACTGATCTGACAAGCAGTGTCACAGCAACAGTTCACCAACAGATATAGTGTGTATCTAATCTCAGAAGGTTGTAGCCTTCATCATTTGAGTAGTGAGCTCTTGGATAGTGAGTCCACTCCCCTAACAAGGATCATTGTAAAAGACTCCTAATAGGGTCTGACCCTTAACAAGGTCTACTATACTAAAAGCATTGTAAAGCTACTCCTAATAGGGTAAAGTATCTTCTAACAAGGATCACAAAAAACTAGTGCAGATTATTAGTGGGTATCAAATCCCACCAGGGTTTTTACCTATTTGGGTTTCCCTGTAACCATATTGGTGTCATTTTTTGATTTCATGTTTCATGTTTATGTGAATATTTAATTCAGTACTTAAGCATTTATAATTCAGTATTCAGATTAAAGTGAAAAGTTAAAATACAGTGAACACTAATTCATCCCCCCTTCTCATTGTTCCCATTCCTAACAGGACTGCCAAGGAACTAGGGTTTTGACTTAGACAAGTTTTATGAAGCCCTAGGATATGGATTTAGACCTATATCTCATACCTTCAAATTGTAATATCTCTTTGGTTTTTTCAATTGAGTACACGCGATCTGAACTAAAACTTGATGATACCCTATACTAACCAAGGCTAAGGGCACAAGCCAGAGAACATCTTAAATTTTATTAATAAAGAAAAATAAGTTTAGAGTAGGACAAGGAAACTTCCTTAGTGTTTGCATAGGATAAGACCATTTTCTTTAGATTTTTGGCATTGACAGGAAAATGGGCTAATAATGGATCTATCTAGGGATGCATTCCTCTTGTAGACATGAGAAGGATTCAAGATTACTAGAGGAAGAGGACCACCTACTGGACAAAACTTGACAAGGAACCTTCTCAAAAAACTGGCAACTAGACCAGGGAAACACACAACTAAAAGGGAAAACTGTACAAAAATTATAAGATAAAAAATTTATCTGGTGGCCTCGGGCCACCAGAGGAAAATGAAAACCCTCCTGAATCAAAGGTGTGATTTTCATCCACATATGTGACCAACCACCTGAAGATGTCATGACATTGTTGCTGCCAACACATGTGAATATTTGTGGGCTAAAAAATAAAGCCATATTTGTAACTACCCATACCATTCCAGTCACAACACCATCATGCTCATACTCCAAAAAGTATGGAACATCTCTTATCTCTTCTTGCTGAGGATTGGAAATATGAAACTTATCTAGCAATGCATTAGGGAATCAAATATAATAGTTACCATGCATTACTAGGAACTCACCTGGCTAAGAATGAACCAATCCTTCAAATGTATCTTCATGAAATGACTTAGCCACTAAGCAACTTGGTCCCTCCATGATATCTTTACAGACTAGATCATGAACCAAGTGAAGGTCTCCTTCACAAATACTGTGACATAGGGACAATTGATCTGCATCATTATTTTCATCAGACGATTTTCTGTCTTAATCATTGAATACTATATCCTCAACACTATCACCTTCATTATCATATTTGGAAAAAGAAGGAAAAGGATATGAACAAGAAACTTTCTCATCACTGTAATCTTTATGACAGGAAAACACATTGTCATGGCCTTCAACCTCTTCTTTTATAGAGTCTCTACATGAGGGGAACTCTAGTAAACATGGATCATCTTCATCACTTTGAATACCTACCTCATTATCAGTGTAAAAGGATATATCAAAGGGGAGCTACAAATCAAAGTCCATATCAAGTGCATACCTTTGAAATTCATCAACCAAAAGTGTTGAAATCCTTTCACTACTCAATGGACTTTGGACTCTATTATCATCTTCATTGGCCTCACCCCTAGTGCTACAAACATCATCCCTATCTGAAACAAGGACTAACATCTCTGGCCTCAAATCATCTTGTGCACAATAATTAGTACAGGAATCATCATCTGCATCATATTCATTTTCTTTCCTTTCACACAAAACATTCTCAAACTGGGACAAGAAGGTTGACTTCTCATGTTGATAAGAAGAAAAATCTGTAGACCAAATAGAAATATTATCAACCTCAGATTCATCTTCAGCATCCTCATATGCATTGACCTCAAAGTCAGCATCATAATCAATACTCTTTTTACAATGAGGATTAGCATCAGACCAACTACCCTCTCCATGATCAACATAAAGAACTGTCAGTTTCCTCAATCTCTTGTCCTCCTCTAACTGCCAAACCTCAACACTTTTCTCTGCAAGTTTCTTCTTGAGAAAATAAATTTTGATGAGCATATTTTCATAATTAGTACCATGGATAGTGGGATCAACAGAGACACTAATGTCTTGTACCTGATCTTCATTATTTTCTTTACACCCATCCACACCAGCTCTTTCATCAAAATATCCTTTGAATATTGCTCTTAATACCTCCCAAGAAGGGATAAGAACCAATCCCTTGCACTATTAATAAATTTCTACACTAAAATCTTCATTGCAACATCTTCATGCTCAATCACAAACTCATGCATTAAGTCAAAAAGGTCATCTAAATGTTCTCTTGCTAGACATGATCCATCACCACTAAATTATGGTAGATAGTCCCTAATCTTAGTAGGAAACTCATTAGGGGCACCTTCAATTCCATCAAAAAAAAAGGGCATGTATTCCTCCATAAGGAACTACCCACTATCTTTCATCCCTTTACACTAGTGGTGAACACTTGATAGGGAAATATTCTTCATAACTAATTTTCATAAAAGAAAGGCACATGAAAATCAAAATACCTGGAAGTGTTGCAGTTTAATTTGTTGATTGGGAAGTAGGGCAGATCTAGAGCCTTCTTTGTAGCTCCATCAGGTTCTTTTCTTTGTAGAGTCACCACCTCCTTGAAGAGGAAAATTATTTACTTATTTTGTATCTCTTTCCAGCCAACCAAAACTTCACCAGGATTTTATTTTCTACACACTGTTCATCAGAACTAAAAATACATCATTATATACACTGATCAAATAGAGGATCTTAGAGTTTCCACTCACAACTAAATGAGATTATTTTGAACTGTGACTCTAATACAATGGCCTCCCTAGCAGAGTCACTAGCTTGTTGGTGTTTCAAAATAGCTTATGCTCTTAGGCTTCCAATATACCTTCAGACAAATTTTAGGAGTGGTTAGTTCCAAAATGTATAAGGAGCTTAAGGGAATTGGACCAACTATAGGGACAAGACTTTTTCTACACTTCTGGCATTGCAAAACTAAGGTGGGTGTACCTAATCCAGTGAAAATAATACTCTTACAACACCAAGACTAGATTTAAAGAACAAATGATAGCAAGAAAGTACTAAATGTCAACCAAACATTCATTGACTCTCCATTTCTATGGACAAGCTAACAACTCTTCAACCAAAGTTTAAAAGCTTAAAACTGGTTCTTGATTCAATTTGGTGATTGTAACAACCTTGATCAATGTGTGCTAATAGGAGATCTACTCATTTAGACCAGTGCCTTATCCATTGGGAAAGAACTCCAAGACACATAAGATGCAAAGACTAGAAAATATCCAAGATTCATAGCCATAAATACATCTACCACAATCCTTACTACTTACAAAGAATCCTTTTGCAAATTAGGATGAATTCATATCCCACCTAGAGAAATATTTAATATAATCCTAGATCATAACTCAGGAATGAAGATACACACATAACAACTATGTAATGAACTAGAAAGTTCAAAATTCATAAAACTTGACACAAAGGAGAGAAAAGAACCAGATATTTGTATTAAGTATGATGAATCCTACATGTGCATACAATTTATCTCAAACTACAAGCTTGCAAATAATAGCTTAGACCTACAAATTTCTATCTTCCATTAACAAGCACTAAAGCAAAAACTCTTCCAATCCTGACTAAGACTAGGGTTCACAAAGTATGCATTTCAAACACCTAACTCCCAATACCCCCAAATGATCATGAAAAATCCTTTTATTAGAAGGATTGCAACAAGCATCCAATCATTTATAGAAACATTAAAACTTCAACAACCCTCAAGAAATTGAATTACTGTCGACAAGACATGCCACCTAGCACAAGGCCATCAAGATCAAACTAATCATCAACCTGAGCAACACTCTAGCCAGGTACCTCACAAGAATAGAGAAATTATCATTAAAACCCCCATTGATTCAGGCTGCATCAGAGATGGCATGACTTTTGTATCAACCTCTCCTCAGGAGAAGCACCTCAAGACACAAAATCAGCACATGGTGGCCACCATGATCCTACTTGTAAATTTTCACCTACAACCGAGCTGAAACAGGACCAAATCTGATCTAGATTTTTGGCTTTTTGGCTCACTGTTTCAAACCCTATAGAAAACCCTAAATAGAAATTTAAATTTTGAAAAAAAAATCTTACTACCAGGTTTAAAACATGACCATCGATTGAATCTCCTCCCAACACATTGAACAGTTTACGTAATTTGGCAACAATCAACTAAGCCTTTTAAAATATCCAGCCACATCATCATTTTTCTCGTCCAATCAAACAAGAACACATCAGCTACACCTAGTAGCTGGACCATCTTCACCAATCTTTAAAATAGGACCTTTGATCTTCACTTACGAGAGAATCAATGGCTGTTGCAATGCCACAATGGTTAAAACCTCATGCATCTTTTCTTCGTGGAAATGTGACAATCATTAAATTAACTTACATCTGGCATCCCTTTAACACATTGAAACCCTCAACCCCACTAAAAACCTCCACATCACCATCCTTTGCAACCAATGAAAATCAAACATATCTACAACACTTGGCATCAAACCTACCGCACCGTCTGTCCTTACCTGCTGGAAGATCGGACGGTTGTCACAATCCCATGATTACTATCTTTCAAGCACTTTTCCTTTATGGTAACATGACCACCATCAGATCAAAAGAAAGATGTCAGTCTATTAAAACCTTTATAAATTGGGCCCAATGAATGCACGCCAATAGATCTTCGCAATCAGATGGTTGTGATAAAGCCAAGGTAACCGGTCCCACCTGACAAAGGTGCTTAGTCATCGACCAAATCAATGGTTGTCGCAATGCCAAAGTGTTTAATCTCCCTGCATCTTATCCTCATGGCTATGGGACCACCGTTGGATTAAAATGGGAGATAAACATTTGATAAAGTGTTGAATCCTTAGGAAAATAAACATCAGGACTTAGGGAAAATATTAAAGGTCATCGGGGCTTTAGACTTAGGAAAAATAAAGTGTCAAGTTAGGTAGATAAAAACTTAGGAAAAGAACCTGCTAAGAGGAAATTTATAACACATGCATTATAAAGACTTAAGTGATTTCCAAAAAGTAACAAAGAAATAGAAGGACTACCAAGGAACCAAGGTTTTGACTTAGACAAATTTTATCAAGCCCTAAGACATGGATTTAGACCTATATCTCAAACCTTCAAATTGCAATATCTCTCTGGTTTTTTCAATTGAGTACATGCGATCTGAATTGAAACTTGATGACACCCTATACTAACCAAGGCTAAGGGTGAAATCCATAGAACATCTTAAATTTTATTTGCAAAGAAAAAGAAGTTTTCAGTAGGACAAGGCAACTTCCTTAGGGTTTGCATGGGATAAGACCATTTTCTTTGGATTTTTAGCATTGACAGGAAAATGGGCTAACACCAACCTCGCCATAGCTTTCATATAAAGAGGGTCAAGGTATATGCAGTGTTCCAATCAAGATGGAGGTGCTTATTATAGGCACCTAGTTTATGTAAAAATTTAGGATCATTGGAACAATCACCCAGGCAAAAAATAATATAAACATCATGCCCCCTATCCTTTCTTATCTAGTCCTTTTTAGACATTATTGAGTTTCTCATAAGACATAATAAGAATCAATTGATAATAATATACAATAGACAAATAAAATTCATGTTTCATTCTTCATGCCACTAGTCCAGGAACATCCTCAAGAAACTCAAAAGTCATAATCAAAGCAAGTCATGATAAGTTTGTCTTGATAATTGGTATTGAGAAACACCTCTAATTGATTTTGGTTATGAAAAGATATTAAAATTCAAGCATGTTTCCATGCATGAAATATTGTTTTTTGAATGTGTATGATCCTGCTTGTCTAGGTGTGGTGTTTAGAAACACCTTTGATTGGGTTTATTTCTCATTGTGGTCTGATAAGTGTTGAAAAAATGCTATTTTGATGTCCATGTTAAGTAGGTGATTTTGAGAAATGCTCTTGTTTGTGACAGTGACAGTTTATCATGTTAGTGTTAGTGCAAAACTTCCCTAGACAATAACCTAAGTTGACTCCTAGTGAACCAACCCACTCCTGACAGGATGACTTGACTATAGAAATTGTTAGGAATAATGCCCCTAGAAAGAAGCGACTATCCTAAGACTCAAGTATAGAAACATTCCAACCAACAAAGATAAGATGTTTTAATTGTTAGGATCAGGCAATACTAAGAGAGAGGGGTGAATTAGTATTGTAGCACTTTTGTTACTTTTATACCAAATTAAAATTAACCAAATAGTCCCTAAAATAATAATAATGCATGCATAAAGTAAATAGCTCATAACACCATGATTTGTTCTCAAGGAAACCTTGGCTAAGGTAAAACCCTGGTGTGGATGATACCCATAAATGATGCACTAAAAGTATTGTATCCCTGTTAGGAGACTTTTCCATGTTAGGAGAAGAATATTACATTAGTACAAGTCCTTGTTAGATGACAAACCCTATTAGAGATGAATAAAAAATGGATCTTACTGCTCTTACAATGTACTCTTTGTCCAGTAATACACAAGTGTCATGTAATAACAAAAATGAACTAAAACATCATTTGTTATGCCAAAGAAGTTCCAGTGATAGCTCACAAAATTCTCTACATTATTATAACATCCCAATGCATTCAGACACATACTCACAACTTTGCATATCAAGGAATATATACTCAATCTCATAATCTTTCCAGTCATCTCACAAATACATCACAAAATGTGTCCAATGATAGGATTAACAAGACATAAATTTCACAGTTACATGCAAATATAACCAATATCATAAAATAATAAACCACACAGAAGAGAACACAAGACACAAGGATTTGACATGGTTCACCCAATCCCTGGGCTACATCCACCAACAGCAAGTCCAATATTCTTATTATCCAATGATTACAATCCACAATCCCTCACAGCTCAATACTGCAAGAATCAATTAAAATATGTATTATGAAATCCCTAACCCTAAGCCATTTTATACAAGCTTTTTTATTTTTTAGGGTTAGAATCAGTTACTATATGTCGGCCCCAAAAAACAACCCCAAAAATTTTTCCTTGGGGGTTGCTACCCCTAAACCCCCACTTGGGCTCGGCCCAACCCCGAACCCTAACAAGGATACATAGAAAGTGTACAGTACTTCCCTGATTAGTCACCAAAGACCAACAATCTCCCACTTGGTGACTAATTAGACTCCACACTAAACAAAAATCTCCCACTTGGAGATTGATCCTATAGAAATACCGCTACCACATGAGGCTCCAACTAGATCGAACCACCCTGGACTCAGCTATTCCTTTATTCTATTCAATCTACAAGAACAACCAAATCTAAAGAGGAGTTCAGCTTCTCCCTTGTTACCACCTTTGTAAACATATCAGCTAAATTAACATTTGTATGTATTTTTTTCATCTTTAACTATCCATCATCCAAAACTGACCGAATGAAATGGTACCACAATTGTATATGTTTTGTCTTTGAATGGAGAGAATAATTCTTGGCAAGATGAATGGAACTCTAGCTATCTATAAACAAATTATTTTCCATCTGTGGGTGTCCCAATTCTTCTATAAAGAATTGAATCCATATGATCTCCTTGGTTGCCTTTGTAGCAGCAATATATTCTACCTCGGTAGTGGATAAAGTATTCACCTTCTATAACCAAGAAATCCAACTCGGTGTTATCCTAGTATCAAGATCCCCTACCAAATCTATGTCAACATAGCCTTGTAAATCAGTAGTAGAGCCCCCAAAATGTAAAAATTTACTATATGTTCCTCTCAAATATCTAAGAATCCATTTGACTACATTCCAATGGTCAATCCTAGGATGACTCATATACCTGCTAACTCCCACTACATGTGCAATATCTAGCCGAGTATATATCATAGCATAGATTAAACTTCCTATAGCTAAAGCATAAGGTACCTTGGACATTTTAGTCTCCTCTTTTGGTGTCTTTGGACACATCTCCTTAGTCAATTTCAAATGACCAGGCAAAGGTGTGCTGATAGCTTTGGCATTCTCCATAGAGAAACATTGCAACACCTCAATATAAGAATCCTGAGATAGAGTCAATTTTTTGTGCTTCCTATCTTTGCATATTTTCATACCAAGGATTTATTTTTCTACCCCCAAATCCTTCATAGAAAATGAGTGTGCTAACTATTGTTTCAATCCCTTAATGTGATCCATGTTAGACCCAGCTACAAGCATATCATTAACATATAAACATAACATAATGTAGTTATCATCATCTAACCTCTTAAAATAAACATAATGGCCTGAATAAAACCTAGTATATCCATGCGCATGCATAAAACTATCAAATTTAAGATACCATTTTCAAGGTGCTTTCTTCAATCCATATAAACTTTTCTTTAATCAGCACACTAAGTGCTCCTTACCTTTGACCTCAAATCCCTATGGTTGTTCCATATATATTTCTTCATCCAAATCACTATGAAGAAAAGTTTTTTTAACTTTTCAAGATGCTCTAAATGCAAATCTTCAACAGCCACAATACTTAAAATAGTACAAATAGAATTCATTTTTACAATTGGAGAAAATATCTCATAAAAATCGATGCCCTTTTTTTGTGCAAATCCCTTTACAACTAACAAGGCTTTAAATATTTTCTTACCTCCATCCTCTTCTTTCATCCTGTAAAACCATTTATTTTGTAAATCCCTTTTACCTGCAGGTAACTTACATAAATCCCAAGTTTAATTTTTTTATCAAGGAGTCCATTTCATCTATCATTTTAGACTCCCACTAAAGCTTTGTACCCACTTGTACAGTGTCATCATAACATCCTAGCTCAACAGCATCTATTAATAAAGTAGAATATAGAGAGGGAGAAAATCTTTCTAGAGGTCTACATAACCTTGTTGACTATTTAACATTCACTGGGATCTGTGATATTTGTTGTTTATATTGTTGTGGAGTATAAGGAACTATTGGAACATAATCTTTTGGAGTATCATTTAGTACTACATAATCATTTTCTTTCTTCTCATGTTGCTGCAATAGATCTTTGTACAATACTTTCTCATTGAATATGACATCCTTGCTTCTTACAATTTTATGATTTTCAAAATCCAAAATCCTATAAGCAAATTCATCAATTCCATATCCAAAAAATATACATTTCTTAGATTTAGTTTCCATCTTGGTTCTATTTTCAAAGTCTATATGTGTAAATGCTTCACAACTAAAAGTTTTGGGAAAAGAATAACTCACCTTCTTACCCATCCATGCTTCCTCTGGAATACCATAACCCAAAGGACTAGAGGGACCTCTATTGATTAAATATACATCTATATTTATAGCCTCTACCCAAATGTTTAAGGGCAGCCTATCATGCAACCTCATACTCCTTCCACGCTCCATTATTATACTGTTCATACGTTCAACAACTCCATTTTCTTGTGAAAACCTTGGTACAATTTTATGCCTATGAATACCATTAGAGGAACAATAATATTTAAATTTTGTGCTACAATACTCACCACCATTATCATATTTGAGATATTTTAGCCTTTTACCAGTCTCATTCTTAACCAAGCATTTCCATTTCTTCAAAGTTTGAAATACAATAAATTTTTGTCTAAGGAAATAAATCCATACTTTTCTTGTTGCATCATCTATAAATGTAACATAATATAGAGAGCCACCAAGGAAAGATACCTAAGCTAGTCCCTATACATTTATATGCACAAGCTCTAATTTCTCAATTTTCTTTTCCTTTCCACTCTTCACAAAACTAACTCTCTTCTATTTTCCATACACACAACTTTCACAAAAATCCATATTGACACATTTCAAACCTGGTAGAACTTTCTTTGAATGAAGTAATCTCATACCTTTTTCACTCATGTGCCCAAGTCTGTTGTTCCATAGTGTTGTGTCAGAATCTACCACAATTTTTTGATGTTCTTCTTCCTCAATTGTAGCAATTGTTCCTGAATATTTAGTTTTCTCTGAAATAATTAAAGTAGAAGGAACAGTATGACCTGTACAAAGATATAAGGTGCATACTTTCACACCTTTTTATACTACTAAGGAACCTTTTGAAACCTTCCAATTTCTAGCATTAAAAGTGATTGTGCAACCCTCGTCACCCAGTTGCCCTGCTAAGATTAAATTCCTACTCAGTCTTGGAACATGTCTTACCTCTTGTAGTAGCCAATGATTCCCATTCTACAACTTAATATTAATTTTATCCTTTCCAACAATCTAACAGGGTTCATTATCTCCCAAATAAACTAGCCCAACATCCCCTTGGACATAATCAAGAAAATAAGCTCTATGGGGTGTAGTATGAAATAAAGCCCCTGAATCTAAAACCCATGATTCATCAACAATTTCTAAAGGAAGAAGAAAACAATCCAGTTTGGATTTATTACTTACCTTATTTGCCTCCTTGTTACCTTCTTTTTTATCTCTTTCTTTATTCTTCCAAGACCAAAAATCTTTCTTCTTATGACCTGGTTTTCCACAGTACCAGCAATCATTTGGTCCTTTGGATTTAGACCTCTTTCCCTTTGATTTTCCTCTTGATTTCCCATGATTTCTAGAATTTTTTCCTCTCTCATTCATTTTTCCTCTTCTTTGTGCATTCAAGACACTTCCATGTGTAGATCCACCTAAACTTTTCTTATGATTTTCCTCACTCAGAATCACAAAGATAACATCATCAAATTTTAGAGTATTAGAATAAAAAATAGAACTACTAACAGCCATTACCAAGCCATTCCAATTTTAAAAAAAAAAACACAAAATCAGGAGAGCCCTAATTTCTTCATCAAAAATAACATTTAAAAAAGATAATTAACTGGTAAACATATTAAACTCATTCAAATGATTAGTAACAGATCCACCTTCTTCCATCTTCATATTAAACAAATGCTTCATGAGAAATACCTTGTTTGAAGCAGAGAGAATTTTATACAACTTTTCTAGGGTTTCCATCAACTCTCCAGTTGTCTTCGCTTTCATAATATTAAAAGCCACTGATTGTTCCAAGCATAATCAAATACTTCCAAGTGCCTTTATGTCAAGAATATCCCAGTCCTCATCAGTCATTATTGTAGGTTTCTTGGATTTTCCTTCCAATGGATGCCATAGATCCTTCTGATAGAGATATTTCTCCATTTGCATTTTCCATAACTAAAAGTTCTGCCCATTAAACTTCTCAACCTTTATCTTACCCTCATTTTCCATCACTCCCACTCAACCGTGAGACTCCCACTAAACTATGAGACCTTCCTGTAGAGGATAACTAAAAAACAACCTCGCTCTGATATTTTGCAGTGATGTTGTAGTATTGAATTTTTGGAACATTGGATGTTTTTCATCTATGTTGCCATCAATGCCAATGGGCGAGATTGTTAGGAATGAATGCAAAGTATTTTGGCAATCATTCTGTAGCAGTTGTTGTTGCATTCATGACTTGGATTGTCATTGATGTCAACACAGTGATATTTTGGATATTAGCAGGAAAGCAGGAACAATTTTGTTTTCTACACATGTTGTATTGTAGATTGGATTTTGTGTAGTTGATGGTATGTTCTTTGGTGTGTTATTAACCTATGGTTAACAGTGCAAAAAAAAATTCATTCATTTATGAGAGTTATGAGCATTTTGGTGAAAGCAACATTTGGACAATGTTTCTGTGAAGCGATTTTCAGAAATCGGAGGATATCTCTTAGATGGGATGGAATCTGATTTTACGCAGTTAAATGGATGTTGGAGACTCATTAATGATGACGTGGTTCACAGTGAAAACTTTGAAGATATGTTTGGAGAAAGTTACAGTATCTGGAAGCTGACAGTTTTATGTGAAATTTTATGTGTAGCGTGTAGAATTTATTATTTTGTAATTAAGGACCTAATCATTTGTAATTATTTGAGTTTGGTATATAACAAGGAATTTTTTCCTTGTTGCAATATGTACTATGAAGTTTGAGATGCGAATATATGCATGAAGTGAAGAAAAGAGCTAATTCAGTGATGAAGGAAGACTTGTGAGTACAGAGATCAGGAATTGTGATCTTGTGTAGTAGAGAGTGTGGTTTTCGCACAGTGTGAAGGAGGTAATATATTTCATATTATTCTATTGAATAATTCTAAGATCTTTTGGACAGTGGGTTCAGAGATCTTGCCTTGAAGCTGTTTGGGCAGTGGGTCCTTCTGTCTTCCATAAACTCTTAACCAGGTTAGAATCTTTTAACATGGATTCAAAATCTCCTAACAAAGATTTATATGTACTGAATGTATTTCATAAGACTCCTAACAGGTTCCATCCTCTAACAAGGAACTTTCATATTAGTGCATCATTTTGTGGGCATCATTCCCACCGGGGTTTACTCTTTTCAAGAGGTTCCCTAGTCAACATATCTTGTGTTATTGTGCAATTGTGTATGGTTATCTTTTTATGGTTGATTAGTGTAATACCCCAAAAATGGGCTATATGTTCATTAATCTCCTACATCTTCAATTTGAACAAAATCGACATCGAAGTCCTAACCTAAGGCACATCTAAATATCATCGAATCATAATTGATTATCTTAAATTCTGCATCAGGGAATATTCCTAGTAATATTCCTAATCATCATAATTATCTTTAATTTTATAATTATCTGGCAATAAATCACATTTATCCTAAAGTTTGAATAATTGAATATTTTCATATTTAATTAATTAGATTTAATATCTTGCCACTTAATTGTGTAATTAAATTTAATTCTATCTATTATTAATTGTATTATTTAATTTTGACAATAGATCCAAATATCCTATGAATAATTGATTAAATTTTTATTTAATTAATTAAAGCAAGTTGTCATTATTTAATAATATAGTTTTTAATAAAAATTTGATTAAATAATTGATTAACCCATAAATCAATTATTTTATTTTTAAAAGCAGTTAAGTTGGAAATAAATCACTTTATTATTAAATTAATTCATAAATAAAACATGCACAATCATAAAAGCAGACAACTATCAATTATCAATTAAAGCTAAACTCTATTTTGAGTTAAAGCTTAGCTTTTGCATGTTTTTGTGAGTTAATTATCCTTTATTTAAAAATAACTCAAAAATCAACCTGAGTTATTTGAGTGATTTATGGCTTTTTTTCATGCACCTCCAAAGCCTTAGATTTCTATAAAAACAATGCTCATCTCTTCATAATTCATCTCTCAATCATCTCGCAAATTGCAAACTTACTCTACAGGAATCATAGCATATCAGATTTGGAGAATTTGCACAATTGGAGCTTGAAAGAATCAACTTGTGAATTCAAAGCTTTGTGAGATCAATTTCAATTGCATATTTTTCATATCATAGCATAGAATTTCATAGCTTTGCATATCATTGTTAGATAGATCAATTCATAGCATATCAATTTCATCTAGCATAGATTTCATATCAGATTAATCATTCTTATTGCATAGAAAATATCAAAAATATAGATTAATTGCATTCAATTTCATATCCATCTTTTGCATTCAAATCCTTCATTTAGGTGTCATCTAGGTCACTGATCTCGATTACAATCTGAGAACATCAATCTCGCACCTATTAGAAGGCAGTAAATCGCTTGGTTAGATAGCTTTTAATTTTGCACGATTTTAATTATCACTAACCTCTAATGTTTTACTGAGTGTTGTGTCTACAGATTAGGTACAATTTTCACACACACATTTCTGGCGCCCACCGTGGGGCAACCCACCTTTGCATGCTGATTTTGATTCTTGGAGCTAAAACCCTAAAGTTTCAAAGATTTAATTTTATCTCCCAAATGGCTTAGATTTTTGGTCTAAAATCTTTTTTGCAGGTTGGAGACATATCAAGGAAGCTTTGAAAAAAAATTCAGAATTTTTTGAATTATTTTGAATTTTTAATAAAAAAATTTTATTTTTCATAAAAAATTAATTTTTGGCTCAAATCAGAATATTTTTTGGAAATTTTTTACATTTTCGGAAAGCTCTTCAAATTTTATAGGGGGTCTATTATTTGTGTTTTAAATTTGGATGCAATTTAATAGCTCAAATAGTCAATTTGCAAAAATTGGTCTGTTTTGATAAAACAGGTCTCTAGGGCACAAATGAAGAGATTTTTCTAAAATTTTTGCATTTTTGGAAATCTCTCTATTTTTTAGTAGGGGTCTCTATTCTAAATTTCTATTTTTGTGACCAAAATCATATCAAAAAAATTAGATCTTGTTGACTAGGTCAAATGTAGTGCAAAAAAATTAAAATTTTATGATGGGTATGCACTTATTTTTCATATGATTCAATGCATGATATGAGTTGTCATTTGGATTAATTTATGGTTATTATTTCTCATAAAAAATTATTTTTAGAGCTAACCCTATGGTTTTCATAAGTTGAATATATTTTGCATATCTTGTTTGCTTGTTTGCTTGTTGGAGAGTTCGTCACTTGCTTGCATGGAAAAGCTCAACAAAAATTGCTAAAAATCAGGTAGAATCTACTAAGCGCATTGTGAGGATCATGAGGTATTCTCCTTGTTCTAAAAATATTTTGATTTAGACTTAAAATAAATCTCTTATGTGTCAAGCTTGTGTGCATCTTTTCATGCTTTTGATATATTTCTACACACTTGCATAATTTGATTCTAGGTTGTGATCCCTTAAGGATTCATTAAGTAGTGTTAGAATACTTGTGATTGATCTTGATTGCTATCTTGGGCTATTGGACTTGCTAATCTTCCGGCCCCTCATTTCTACCCCGTGGTTGCAATCTCAGCGCCATAAAGGGGAGGGGTCAACAGGACAGAAGCGTTAAGTGTTCCACTTGGCAACCCTTTTGTGCTTTTAGGAACTCACTTATTTTCTAAGTTGTGGACTCATTTTTAGCTTGTGTGAGGTGTTAAGTGTTCCACCTTGTGGATTCATCTCATATTTGCTTTAAGCGTTAAGTGTTCCTCTTTCTACTTTTTGGATGCTTTTGGTAGATTTGCTTTCGGGAATATATCTGTGCTCACATAGTAATTAGGCCCTATGAACACTATTCATGATTCTTGAGAGATTGGATTCTTAGAGAAATCTTTCTTGACGACAGAATCCTTGTAGGTAGGGAGGATACTTAGTGCATTTCACATTCAACTTGGTTAGTGCATCTTCTCTTATTGATCGACACATTCTCTCTCCGGAGAGGTTGATAGATCACGTGGGGTTGATATCACGAGCTTGGGTGAATCAAAATTGGTTAGTGCATCTTCTTTTATTGATTGATACATTCTCTCCCCGGAGAGGTTGATAGATCACGTGGAGTTGATATCACAGACCTTGGTGGAACAAAACTGTCTTAGCGTGTCGGATTAATCTGCTTGCTTTGTTTGGGTTAAAAGTGAAGAGGTGTCAAACCTTGAATCTGGAGCCAAGTCCCCTTGTGGTATAAATCTGTGAGTCACCTTTAGAGAGGGTTAACCGTAGTGAACAATCCCTTCACAGGGAAAACTGCGTTGACGGAACCTCAAGCGGTAATAGCCATTTTCACCATGGTAGTGACAGCCGCTATATAAATATCCTTGTGGAAGAAATCTTCATGGGTATGGTTCATTGTTGGGTTGTCAGATCTCCCTAGCAGCTCTTGAAGATTAAGTTCTCAGACTGTGTCAAAACCCTGGTGCACCGGGATTGGAGTTCACCCCTTTGAATCATAAAAGTTGCAGAGTCAAACCATTATTAAAAACCCTAGAGAGGCCAATTTTTCACTTTCAGGTATATGTGTGTTATTGCAAAACTTTTTAGAACATAGACAATTAGTACTCTCAGGGATTAGCACAATTTGGTCACTTGATTGTTCATGCGCAAGGTTGTTTTTTCCCTTGTTCATTATTTTCAGATGTGCTTGGAATCACTTGCTTGCTGTTCTGCGTGTTTGTTTATCTACTTGGCTATTACAAATGATCAAATCTGGTATAAACTTCAAAATTTGGATAGTACAATTTGCAAACAATCCAAAATTGAAGACCTTAAATTTTGCAAAAATTGACGTAAAATCTTTCTGGAGTCAAAAGTCATTTCAAGAAGTCAAAAGTCGTATGAGTTTTGTCAAGTGTCATTTCAGTATTGCCCATCTGTCGTACGATTGAGAACCCAGTGTCGTACGAGTTTTCAAACCAGAAAATTCAAGAAAGTCAAAACCTTGTTAGCAACTGTCGTACAAGTTTTGTCAACTGTCGTTTCATTGCTACCCAACTATCGTACGAGTTTAGCAACTATCACTTTATAGACTACCCAGTGTCATACGAGTTTGCAGAGTGTCACTTGGAAAAATTTGAGAGAGTTGTCAAAAATTGTCAAATTGCAAGATATCCAATGTTTCCAGCCTAGTTCTAGAATCTGTCAAAAATATCATTGTGTCAAGAACAAATCAGTAGCTATTGAAAATCAATACACATGTCTCAAAGAATCAGTACACATGAGGAAGAAATTCTGATCGCCGCTATGATGAAATAGATACATGCTATGCAAGTTGAACTTAACAATCTTAAAAAAGAAAAGGAATCTAAAGAGTTCTCCATGGAATCTCTATCCTCTTTTCCATTTGATAAAGACTTCTACATGTCACCATGCCCCCAGACAAAATTTGAGCAATATGATACCTCTTCCATAGAGAGTGACACATCTAGCTTTGGAGACTATGATGACTATGAAGATAGACAATGTAATGATACCTATGAAACCTCTGTTCCTAAGAGTCCTCGTTCATTCTTACTTACTACAAATGGGCCATCACATTGGATAGATCATGATGGTGATCCATATGATTCTGATTTTGAAAGAGACTTTGATGGCTTTTGTGGACAATACTTTGATGATAATCCATCTACTACTGCTGAGGACTATAAAATACATCGTGCTAGCTTGAAATGTCAATACTATAAGGATCTCTCCTCTAAGAACTCTCCAGCTAAAAATAAAGATTACACTCTCAAGCAAGATCATGTTAATGCTGAACCTTTATCTGGTGATGGTTCCCTTCCATCCCCTACTTCCTCCAATACTCATACATTTCCTAAAGCTTCTGAGTCTTTCAAATCTTTCACAGAACCTTCATTCGACACAAGCCCTGATACTTTTCATGTGGTTCCCTATAGTTATCCTCTAGGGCTACCTCTTAAAGAAACTCAAGCTATCCTTCACTTGGCTGCAAATACTTTCAATGATGATAAACCTAAAGAGCCTAAGCCTTCATATGCTATAATCCCTACTTCAGCTAGTCCTCCACCATCTCTTCCAAAGTCATCCATACAATCCCAACATGCTTCCTTGTCCTTAGAAGTGGCTCCATGTCAAGAGGACTATAAAAATGATGAAGAAAAGAACATAAAGAAAGATCAAGATCAAGAACCCTCCATGTCATCCACTCCTTTTCATGATGTCTCTTATCCGCCTCAGGGTTCTTTTGATCTTGTACCCCCTTTTTTATGCATTCCACCATGTCTTAAGTCTTCGCCTAAGCAAGATCAAGCTACTACTTACACTGTTGAGCTTATTGACAATCAAAATAACTTTACTACACTTGCATTTTCCAAAGATAATACTTCCATTAAGGTTGTTAAAAATAGTGTTGTTACTTCCAATGTTAAGCCTATTGAAAATCAAAAGAAAAATTATGCGCTTATGCTATCCGAAGATCCTTGTCAAGATCAAAGTCTTTCATCTTCTTGTTCTACCACTCCATGTTCACTTCCACTTTCTACTCTTCCTAAGTCTTTGCAAGCTTTGAACAATCCTATCAAAGAAGGTGCTCATATTCAAGATGTCCATGATTCTATTGAAAATTCTAATGCTCACTCTAAAGATGTTGATATCCTTGGTTGTCATATAGATGCTGATGAACTTATTGATTATCCTTTTGCATCTTCCACTTCCATCCTTGGACCTCTTCCACCACTACTAAGGGCTTCATGCCTTCCTTCCATCTTGGGTCCTTATGTCCCTTCACTTTCCCCTCCTAACTCTCCCGATTCACCATCCATCTTGGGTCCATACATACCTCCATCTCCTATCTTTCCTCAAGATCAACATAGATGCATACCCTTGAATCCTTTTCATCCACCCACCCATCTAAACCAGTCATCTCCTCCTTCCACAAATCTCAAGTCTTTTAGAAGTAACTTTAATGTTCAATACAAGAAAAAGAAGCAATGCAAGAATCCATCAAAAAAAAAAGATCACCATGTCTCCTCTAATCGACACGGAGGCATAAAGTCAAAAGAGATATCTAAGAAAAAAATGACAAGACAAGTATGGGTTCCAAAATCCATCATTGAAGATATTCTCTCTAAACTACCAAAAGGAAATAAAAATCCTACGACTATATGGATTCCAAAGTCTCTCTTGAAAGAGTCTGGTGTTGAACAAAAAGTGAAATTGACATTCAAGCTTCCAAAGGCTTCCACTTCATCTCCCTCCAAAAATATTCTTCCATTCCATGTGCCTAAACCACAACCTCTGCTATCCATTCGCCATATTCCTTCACGTATTCCCTCATTCACATTTCCTCCACCCTCTCGCCACCCTTCAAGGTATGTGTTGATGTTGAGCTTTCCTTTTTTTCCATCTACCCTTTCACAATCTTTCCATGCATTATCCTTCTACCTTCTATCATTTTTCCTCATTTGCCTATTCCTCCTATCTTCCATCCTCACTCGCTTTACATAAAACCCTATCCTCCATTTTCTTCTTCCATCTCCCTTTCCCTATCAGCATCTTTGAGCATATCATTTTGAATCTTTGGCATATCATGGTTTATCCTTTCAAGGAGCACTATCTAAAAAGCTTGCCTTCTTCCAAAAATTCAAAAAGAAAAAAAAAAAAAAAAATGAAAAAAAATTGAAAATGTGCTCTGGTGAAAACCTGGAAACAGGCACCTTGGTAGCAAAAGTAAAGAGAAATAAATTCATCCTACGGTGAAAACCACTTCCTTTTGGCACCTTGGATAAGTACCATGATGAAAACCTGGCAATCAGGCATCATGCGTAGTTCTTCTACATATTTCATCCATTCCATCTTCTCTCTTTGATCTTGACAATGTTGATCTATACACGAATATTTGGCTATTTTGTGAGCTATCTTACGATGATCTTGCTTTCATTCCTTCCATGTTTAGCCTTCATATCCATCTTCATCCATTCATTTTCACCTATCGCTATCCTTTTCCCCTTTGGTCTTGATCTAATAAAAAAAGAAAGAAAGAGTAAAACACAGTGCTATGAAGCCTCTTGACATGTCTACTCTTTTGGACTGCATCCTTTCCTGCTCTTGCATCACGCTTTTGTGACTTATCCTATGCTAGCCTTTCATTGCTTGTCTAAATGCGCTTTACATGACAATTTTTCCCTAGCTTGGGTATTCTTGAGGAGTTTTCCCTTGAGGATTTCTTCCCTTCATTATCTTTTATTCTCTTGTCTTCCATCTCTTCCACTAGCTTGCCAATCCCTCTTGTTCTCCACCTTGCTAGTTATTGGGACTGCACGATATGATCTTGCTTGGCAGTTTGCAATAGAAAAAGATGCTATCAAGTATACCAAGTATCAAAACAAGTGTCAGAACTAGTATCAAAACAAGTATCATAACCAGTATCAGAACAATTATCAGAATCAGTATTAGAACCAGTATCAGAACAATTATCATAATCAGTATCAGAATTAGTATCAGAACTAGTATCAGAACAATTATCAGAATCAGTATCAGAACCAGTATCAGCACAAGTATTAGAAAAAGGCATCTCATGATCAATCCATCTCTCTGGGCCTACAGAACTAGTATCAGAACACCTACTGGGGCTACACCATTCACTTTAGTTTATGGGTCTGAAGCGGTACTGCCTATTGAGGTTGAAATCCCATCACTCAGAATTAGAATGCATGGTCTCGTAACTAATGATGACTACAGAGTGTCTAGGCTACCAGAGCTTCAATTACTACATGAGCATAGACAAGCAGCGTATGATCATCTCAAAGTATATTAGAAGAGAATGTCTAGAGGCTACAACAAGAAAGTCAGACACAAAGAATTTCAGGTTGGTGATCTAGTCTTGAGAGAAAATCCTAAAAATCAATCCCATCAAGAATGCAAGGGGAAGTTTGAACCCAACTGGCTAGGTCCCTTTGTGATCACTGCTAATTTTAGCTCTGGTGCCTAT
Source organism: Chamaecyparis obtusa (assembly GCA_027943335.1). Taxonomy (NCBI): domain Eukaryota; kingdom Viridiplantae; phylum Streptophyta; class Pinopsida; order Cupressales; family Cupressaceae; genus Chamaecyparis; species Chamaecyparis obtusa. Next base: position 3,401,396 of record BSBK01001399.1, on the reverse strand, counting down.
CAACTCTCAACGACTGAAGGAGAACAGCTTTGAGAACCAATCAACGTTCTCCATCTGAAGAAATTCTATGCCTAAGGCATTCAGTGCTTGGTAAATGTCCTGAAAAAATCTTAAAAATTAGAAAAAGTCCTAAAAAAAATGAACATCTTGGTGAAAACCTAGCAATAGGAACCTTGATGATTCACAAAAAAATCAAAAAATATCAACAATACAAAAAAATTGAAAAAAAAAAAAAAAAATTGAAAAAATGAAAAATACAAAAAAAAAAAAAAAAAAAAAGTGCCTTGGTGAAAACCTGGAAACAAACGCCTTGGTAGCAAAAATAGAATCTCTACCAAGATGGTGAAAACCTGGCAAACAGGTGCCACTTGTTCAAAATGCTCCATCTATCAGTACAATCTTGGTCTTTCCCAGCTTTCAGTCTTGCTTTAGTTTGTACATATCTCCCAATTTGTTTCAACATTTCCAATTTTCAGTAAGTCAGTTTGTACACCAATCAGCTTGCGTGTCTGTATCCTATCAATGTTCAAACTTGGGGGCAATCAATGTCATATCCTATGGCCTCCAATGTATCTTAGACGTGTCATATCCAGTCAGAGTCCTTTGAAGCTTCAAGTTGAGTCTGTCTATCTGTCTCGTCTCCAGAAAGGATTTTGCATCTACAACAACACAATCAAACATAAAACACAAATTGAAAACAATCTATGTTTTTTACATGCTTTTATCTCCTTGTATGCTTACTGATTCGCATTGAGATTTGTGCATATTGTGTCCCTTCGAGCTCTTTGATGATGTCCTTTACAGGATTTAGAGAGTGATGACTGGGGGCATAATCTTTTCTTGGTTTTCTGCTTGTATGTGAAATCTAATAACTTTGGAAATTTTGGATTGAAATGGTGTTCGACTGTAAGAGCCTCTATCTTGAATTGGATGGCCATGCGTACCTCGACCATTGATACCCAGACAATTCAAGGAAGTTTGATCTAACTATTGTCTTTTTGAGTAAGTTCTTTCTCCTACTGTGGAACGCGATCTTGCCTAAGGATGTGAATGATAAAGGGTCACTACGGGTAATTCATATTGGATTTAGAATGATCTCTTGACTGTTTGATGTGTTTGCAATGCAAGGCGTACTCAGGTCATCACGATGTTTATGTTTTGATGCTTCTACAAATTTCTATCTCAAAATGGACATGATATTCAGGTCATCCTGGTTTTTGTGCCTTGGTGCTTATATCTGATCCAACATTTTGAAAACAAATCAATATTCATATGTCCATGGTTGTATAACCAGTGGGTGTTGTATTGATTCTTGCACATACAAATCAATATTCATATGTCTATAGTTTCATGGCTAGTGGGCATTGTATTGATTTATCTGGTTACCTAAAAGTTCAATGATGATAACAAATCGACACATGATCAGTGACTAGGTCCTAGGTCTTAGGTTGCATTTCATTTTGCATGTCTCATTGCATTTTGCATGTTGCATGATCTCATAATGGCTAAATGAACTTCAATGCTTAAACAATTCTCCACTCAATTCTTCAAATCTAACAAGAGCTGAATCTCACACGAAGGTTCCTCCAATGAAATAGCAAGTAGAATCCTTTTTCGGGATTAAAATTGAAATCTGAGATCATTTATCTTATTCACTACTTGCATAATCAACCTTCAATCATCACAAAAATCCAGTATTCAACTTAATTGATTAGCTTTCATCAAACTATCAAAAATTCAACTTGGTCAACCATGGTCAACTTATGGTCAAACCTAGTCAACCTTGGTCTCTAGGACCTCTAAACGATGCAGAATGTGCTCTTGAACGTGTATAACCACTTTTCCAATCAATTAACATGCTTCTAAAATATCAACGCTGACTTTTCTTGTCATATTTCAATTTTAATCCCGAAGGGGGCATGGTATTGCACATCATTCAAAGTCTGTCAATCAAATCTATCAATATCTTTCATCAGTAATCAAGACAAACAATCACGTCTACTTACTGATTCATCAAAAAAAAGAGACCTCATCACTCGAGGCAAATCTATCATCACTTGGGGCATATCAGATTCATCAAGATCCATATCAATCTGGTATTCTCCTAATCTTGTAAACGGTATCAATTTTTGCAACCATCGGATCATAGTGTTCTTTCCTTGGTTCTTCAGCAACTGAAGGATTCGAATGTGATACTTGCTAGTTCTGCTAAGACAATCGAGTCTAGAACGGGTCACTCACTTCTTAGCAATCCTAAGGTTTGGAATCAGGTGTTTTGACACTTTTTCGCAATCTGTGGTTCATCGCTGCTACAGTGAACATTATCTTTGGTCATTCAGGACCTATTATCTCCATATCAAATCAATATCAATCAGCTTCTGTCTCATATCAATTATCAATTTCAACCATCAGTTTCATATCTTTATCAAACACAAACTATCTTTGAACCACTGCGCTTCACACAGTAATTCAAAGAGGGGCAAAATGTAATACCCCAAAAATGGGCTATATGTTCATTAATCTCCTACATCTTCAATTCGAACAAAATCGACATCGAAGTCCTAACCTAAGGCACATCTAAATATCATCGAATCACAATTGATTATCTTAAATTCTGCATCAGGGAATATTCCTAGTAATATTCCTAATCATCATAATTATCTTTAATTTTATAATTATTTGGCAATAAATCACATTTATCCTAAAGTTTGATTAATTGAATATTTTCATATTTAATTAATTAGATTTAATATCTTGCCACTTAATTGTGTAATTAAATTTAATTCTATCTATTATTAATTGTATTATTTAATTTTGACAATAAATCCAAATATCCTATGAATAATTGATTAAATTTTTATTTAATTAATTAAAGCAAGTTGTCATTATTTAATAATATAGTTTTTAATAAAAATTTGATTAAATAATTGATTAACCCATAAATCAATTGTTTTATTTTTAAAAGCAGTTAAGTTGGAAATAAATCAATTTATTATTAAATTAATTCATAAATAAAACATGCACAATCATAAAAGCAGACAACTATCAATTATCAATTAAAGCTAAACTCTATTTTGAGTTAAAGCTTAGCTTTTGAATGTTTTTGTGAGTTAATTATCCTTTATTTAAAAATAACTCAAAAATCAACCTGAGTTATTTGAGTGATTTATGGCTTTTTTTCATGCACCTCCAAAGCCTTGGATTTCTATAAAAACAATGCTCATCTCTTCATAATTCATCTCTCAATCATCTCTAAATCTCTCAATCATCTCGCAAATTGCAAACTTACTCTACAGGAATCATAGCATATCAGATTTGGAGAATTTGCACAATTGGAGCTTGAAAGAATCAACTTGCGAATTCAAAGCTTTGTGAGATCAATTTCAATTGCATATTTTTCATATCATAGCATAGAATTTCATAGCTTTGCATATCATTGTTAGATAGATCAATTCATAGCATATCAATTTCATCTAGCATAGATTTCATATCAGATTAATCATTCTTATTGCATAGAAAATATCAAAAATATAGATTAATTGCATTCAATTTCATATTCATCTTTTGCATTCAAATCCTTCATTTAGGTGTCATCTAGGTCACTGATCTCGATTACAATTTGAGAACATCAATCTCGCACCTATTAGAAGGCAGTAAATCGCTTGGTTAGATAGCTTTCAATTTTGCATGATTTTGATTATCACTAACCTCTAATGTTTTACTGAGTGTTGTGTCTACAGATCAGGTACAATTTTCACACACATAATTAGTACATTGATTATATTGTTTAAAGCAATTGAATGGTTAAATTATTTGATAACTAATTCACCCCCACCCTCTCAGTTATCATGGGGATCTTTACTTTCTAACATTAACAAGACATAAATTTAACAGTTACATGAAAATATAACCAATATCAGAAAATAATAAACCACACAAAAGAGAACAAAAGACACAAGTATTTAATGTGGTTCATCTAATCCCTAGGCTACGTCCACCAACATCGAGTCCAATATTCTTATTATCTAGTGATTACAACCTAATTACAATCCCCAATCCCTTACAACTCAATACTGCTACAAGAAACTACTAAAACATACATTATGAAATCCCTAACCCTAAGCCATTTTATATAATCTTTTTTCTACTTTAGGGTTAGAAGCAGTTACAACATGTCGGCCACAAATACTTTAATCTAGGCCTCATATTTGTAGCCTCATATTTCTCTTCCCTATAATCTGGGCCTTTCCTATAATTTTGACCTTCCCTATAATTTAGGCTATTAATTTTCCTTGTTTCCCTATCCACTTTTATCCTATGTTTTTTCCTTCCTGATGTTTTATTCCTCTTCTCTTAATGTGAATATCTCTTCCTCTTATTTTTCCCCTTTTGTTGAATGCATTTCACATTTAAGTACCCTTCCTTAGGAAAGGGTGTGATGGTTATTTCATAATATTTACTTTTAATAATATTATCAATGTTTATTTAAAATAAATATTTAAAAGGAATTTATAATGTTTAATTAATAACATTTGGTCCCTTAATTTATAAAATATAATTTATTATTTGTATTTGTAAAATAGCATCCTTTAATTTGTAAAATATAATTTCTTATTTCATTTGTATTTATAATATTAATAATATCTATTGATTGATTCAAGATAATAATTGATAATAGATATGGTTTAGTATTATTAATAATATAAGTTGTATATTATTAATTATTTATATTGATTATAAATAGACTACTTATCAATATTGATTGTGAATGGACTATTTATTATATTAATTATCATGATGATATTTACAATAATAGAACATACATTTATATTTAGAATAATTTATATATTAATTATATGTGAATATAGGGATATGACACCTTAGCAAACTGATTTTACACAAACATTTAATGGGTTAGAGGAAAGGGGTATCGATTCCCATCTCTGATCTGCACATAACTCAGAATTTCTTTGTAGATGACACAGTATTATGTGGGTAGGAAAATATGGCAAAAGCTAAAATTATTAAAAAGAGTATTGAAGAGTATTGCTCAACATCATGGAAAGTGTATAGTACTTCCCTGACCAGTCACCAAAGACCAACATCCAACACATAGTCAAATATAAAGTACATATTCAATGACCATACATCCACAAGGATAGGGTAGGACCCAAACAAAATCTAAGGTATCACCTCTATATTCCACACGTTACTCCCTTAAGCATCGCAACCACTCATCTGCATGTTTTCACCATTCTACAATCTTCTCATACCCATATCATGTTGTAGCTCTCTCCATTCAACTCCAAAATACATGCGACCTTAATTGAAGGTTTGTTACATCCCATAATACATTCCTCTAAGCTTGTATGACTTAATTCCTCATATACTATTCTCGCAAGGAAAAACTATATGACTATACCCTATCAACTTCTTTTTGGACTTAGTCATTTTTCTAGTGAAAACATCCAAAACTAAATTGTACTCCAAGAGTTCATGCCAATAAGTAGTGTTTCCATAAATGACAACATATATTCCATACTCATCTACCCACTTACAAAAAATCTCCCCCTTTGGGATCGATGGAAACACTTTAGTGAAAAATGACTAAGTGTCTAGTATACATTTTTCATCCTTATTACTCCCCATTTGACATCAATAAAAAAGGTATACACAAAAATCTAGCTATATACAGTTTTAAAATGTAGAGCTTCTCACCAAAAATTCACACCATATGAAGTATATCTTGGAAAGAAGTTTCCAAGATATTTACATATGCTTCCTTCTCCAATGTCTGACCAACATGAATGAGACCATTAAATGAAAATGATGAGATTTTATCATCCTTTAATACTGTAGGTAAAGCTCCATCAATATACTTCTTCGCGGTCTCCATATCCTTGAGATGCTTCTCTAAAATTGACAGTTTAGGAGTAAGCATACTCCTCAACATAGAAAATCTTGTCAACACTCTTTTCTTCTTTGTTTCCAACACATTGATTTTATCCAATGACTTGGATACTTCCTTGTCCATCTATGTAAGAGATTGTGAGGAGGACCCACAATTCTTCACCAAATCATCCAATGTCTTTTCATCATTGTGGATTATATTCATCACATTCTTTACATGATGTAATCACTGAAAAAAGGACAAAGACAGTTAAATGATAAATCAAGTCAAATCAAAGAAAATTCAAGACAAAATTGAAGTAATTGAATCACAATGCATAATTAACCAATCAAAATTAAAATCAAGTCTTAATTCGAGATAAATCAAAATTGAGAGTATTTTAATCAAATGCAATCAAATCGAAGTACAAGTAAATAAAATAAATGTATAGTTTTGGATTAAATCAAATTCAACCCATTCAAGCGGTACATGGCTAAAATAAATCAATTAATAAATCTTAATTTCCCTCAACAACCACAAAGGGAGGAAATTCAGTCAACCAATGAGATTTAAGGAAAGGCATTCACATGGATCAAGCCAAATTGAATCTCAATCACTCAAAGTGAAAGAGAATCTTGTCCATTGATCTTGTCTACTTGTCCCAAGCTTTGAGGACATAAACTTTTTATTGTCTTGAAAGGGTGGAACCAAAGACTCAACCAAGGCTTAATCATGGTTAATTACACCACACCCCCTACCATTGGGAAAATCTATAAAAGGAAGACCAAATTTCTCATAATTAATAACCACACATCTTAGAATTGCATCAAACCTATTGCATTTTATAGCTAGAAAGGCATTTAAGATCTTAATTAGCATTTACTTTGATCTAATTGTTAGCTTTATCTTGTTTATCTTATCAATTATCATTCTAGGACTGTCATTAATGGTATCTTGCTAAGAGTTTCTATTAACATCCTTAGATATAGAGCCATATGATGCTCAATTGATCATTAATTTGCTAAATAGTTTCTTGTGGTTTATTTAGTTTCGATTTCAATTATTGTCAATACTAATTCTATGAAGAAATTATTTCTGGCATACAAAATGGCACCCACCATGGGGCAGAAGACTTCACTTTACTAAACGATCAGATTCATATCATTTTTGTCAAATTTGCATGTCTTTAACTCTCGACTTTTTCAGGAAACAACACTTTTGATAGGTGAAACATCGCTTTTGCATGATAAAACAGTGCTTTGAGGCACTATTCCAGTGCTTTTGTGATAAATTTGGGAGCCTTTTCCCCCATCAGTGGCACTTTTGATCTTTCTATTATTTGTCTATCAATTCAGCAGCACTTTTTCACAAACAGAGAGTGCATTTTTCCTAACTATTAAGCACTTTTGATATTTTACTGAGCACTTTTACTATACTTTTACCAATTTTAATCATTTTAGTAGTGCTTCTGCTAGTTATTTGTGCACTTTTGAATTTTCTAACAGAGTTAAAGCAGTGCTTTTAATCTGATTAATAGCACTTTTAAGCAGTAAAGTAGCGCTTTCAAGTATTACAGGAGCGCTTTTGCATAAATTGATTATTTTTGTTATCTGACTATGGCAAAATGATTTCTATGAATCTGGAGGATGTATGATCACTAAAAAGCAAAAAAGCCAGATAGCAAGTTCAACCAAGAAGGGAAGGCTTTGACTAGGAAAATCAAGAAGGAAAACTTTGCTCACATCAAATCGGTTCTTGAAGAATCACAAGAAGAAGAAAATTAGGTATATGAGAGCTATCTCAAAATTGTAGAAGCTTACAAAACTAAATTAATATCACTTAATTGGATTTTCTCTCCTTAGTTCAATTTTTTCTCAAAATTTGCAAATAAGGCCTTAAGATTCAATACATAACTTTGCTTCTTCAAATTCATTTTGGTTTCTTTCATTGTTGTTGTTTTTGTCGACTAACTTTGCTGGAGGAAAAGCACATTGGAAAGGAACTATAGCCAAGGTAATGTTAAAAATGACAAAAATCACTCAAAAATACCCCTAGCTTATGTTAGGAATGAATGCAAAGTATTTTGGTAGTCATTCTGTAGCAGTTGTTGTTGCATTCATGACTTGGATTGTCATTGATATCAACACAGTGATATTCTAGATATCAGCAGGAAAGTAGGTACAGTTTTGTTTTGCACACATGTTGTATTGTAGATTAGCTTTTGCATAGTTGATGGTATGTTCTTTGGTGTGTTATTAACCTATGGTTAATAGTGCAAAAATAAATTCATTCATTCATGAGAGTTATGAGCATTTTGGTGAAAGCAGTGTTTAGACAGTGTTTCTGTGTAGCGATTTTCAAAAATCAGAGGATATCTCTTAGCTAGGATGGAATCTGATTTTTCACAGTTAAAGGGATGTTGGAGACTCATTAATGATGATGTGGTTCATAGGGAAAATTTTGAGGATATGTTTGGAGAAAGTTACAGTATCTGGAAGCTGACAGTTCTATGTGAATTTTATGTGTAGCGTGTAGAAATTATTATTTTGTAATTGAGGACCGACTCATTTGTAATTATTTGAGATTGGTATATAAGAAGGAATTTTTTCCTTGTTGTAATGAGAACTGTAAAAAAAGGAGAATTGAGTAGAGAGGATTGAATTGTGAAATTTGAGATGCGAATATATGCATGAAGTGAAGAAAAGAGCTAATTCAGTGATGAAGGAAGACTTGTGAGTACAGAGATCTGGAATTGTGATCTTGTGTAGTAGAGAGTGTAGTTTTGGCATAGTATGAAGGAGGTAATATATTTCATATTATTTTGTTGAATAATTCTAAGATCTTTTGGACAGTGGGTTCAAAGATCTTGCCTTGACGCTGTTTGGGCAGTGGGTCCTTTTGTCTTCCATAAACTCTTAACCGGGTTAGAATCTTTTAACAGGGATTCAAAATCTCCTAATAGGGATTTATATGTACTGAATGTATTTCATAAGACTCCTAATAGGTTCCATCCTCTAACAATGAACTTTCATTTTAGTGCATCATTTTGTGGGCATCATTCCCACTGGGGTTTACTCTTTTCAAGAGGTTCCCTAGTCAACATATCTTGTGTTATTGTGCAATTGTGTATGGTTATCTTTCTATGGTTGATTACTACATTGATTATGTTATTTAAAGTAGTTGAATGGTTAAATTATCAGATAACTGATTCACCCCCCCCTCTCAGTTTTCTTGGGGATCTTTACTTTCTAACAATTGGTATCAGAGCAGCAGGTCCTTGAAAGAAAATTTTAACAACTTAAGGAGATCCATGGCAAATTTCAAGAAAGAAAGTCCTAAGTTTGATGGAGTAAATTTTGACAGCTGGAAAGAAAAGATGAAGACACATTTATTTTGTTTAGGACCAAGTTATTGGTTGATTACAAAGAATGAGAAGACTATCATTGAGGAAGATAATCTAGAGGTAGGAACTAAAGATGAGCTAGATCTATTCATGTGTAACATACTTACAAGAGAAGCACTTTTGTCAGCACTACCAGAGAATGAATACAGTCAGGTAAGATATTTGAAAATATCTCATGCAATTTGGAAAGCTTTACATTCTACTTTTGAAGGTGATGAACATGCAAAGAAGGCTAGATTACATAATTGGATTTGTGCATTTGAAGATATCAGAATGATGGAAGATGAATCTATTAGAAGCTATATTGGTAGGATGTCTAAGATTGTAAAAGGAATAAAGTCTTATGGAGGTGATAAGACAAAGAATGAAGTGATATGGAAAATTCTGAGAACTTTGACACCAGTATTCAAGCAGACAACACAGATGATTGAACAAGTGATACCTTGTACACCAAACTTTTCAAGAGATACTCTTCTTGGAAGATTAGAAATAGTAGAGATGAATTTGAGATTATTAGGAGAGCTACCTAGAATGGAGACAGCATTTAGTACTCTTAACATTAGACCTACATTATCAAGAAGTACTAGTGTGAATGGAGATTATGCTAGCAGTAGCAGATCTAAATCTGAGGAAGATAAGAAGATTGAAGAAGGTATTGCATTACTTGTAAAAAGAGAACCAGAAGATAAGAAAATCTTTAAATGTTGGACTTGTCAAGAATATGGTCATTTTGCATCTAAATGTCCTAAAAGAGTTAAGAAGTATAGAAGCAACTTTAAACCTAGGAGATCTAAAGAATGTTATTATGCAAATGATGAAGATCTTGAAGCAGGATTTGAAAGACATTTAAGTGACAGTGATAATGATAACTTTGAGGAAATAGGATTTGTAGCAATTAAAGAAGAAAGTTCTGAATCTGATGAAAGCGAAGAAAAAGCATTAGTTTCTCAAGTTGAAAAGAAATTTGATTGGATTATAGACAGTGGTTGTTCACATCATATGACTGGAGACAAAAGAAAGTTTGTTAAGTTAGACAATTATGATGGAGGAATTGTTAGAGTTGGTAATAATGCACCTTGTTTGATTAAGGGTATAGGATCTATTACTCTTGATCGAAAGACTAACACTGATGATGTTTACTTTGCTGATGGATTGAGACATAATCTACTAAGCGTTGGACAATTGGTTGATAAGGGTTATCAAGTTTGGTTTGCTGAGAAAACTTGTGTGATAAAAGATAAAGATGGAAATCTAATTGGAAAAGGATCCAAAACCAAAGGTAATGTATTACAGTTGAATCATACTGAGATGACATGTTTGTTAACTAAGATTGATGATAGTTTTTATGGCATAAAAGGTTTTGTCATATAAACTTTGATAATATTGTCAAAGTGAGTACTACACTTGCGGTAAGAGATTTACCTAGAATTATGAAACCTACTAACATGATTTGCAAAGAATGTATGATGGAAAAGCAAAAAAGGAGTTCATTTCCTAGCAAGAAGTTCACATCGGCAGAGAAGCTGGAGATTGTTCATACAGACTTGAGTGGTCCTACTAGGACTAGAGGATTCTATGGAGAAAGGTATTTTATGATTCTTGTTGATGATTTTACAAGAATGGTGTGGATTGCATTTTTGAAAGAAAAATTTGAAGCATTTGATAAATTTAAGATCATGAAAAGAAAAATTGAGAATGAATCTCGAATGAAGATTAAGTGTCTAAGATCTGATAGAGGTGGTGAATTTACATCTAGAGAGTTTAATACTTTTTGTGAAATGAATGGTATTAAGAGACAACTTTCAGCCCCTAGAACACCAGAACAAAATGGTATTGCAGAAAGAAGGAACAGGTCAATAACTGAAGTAGCAAGAGCTATGTTGTTTGAGAATGATTTGACTAAGACCTTTTGGAGAGAAGCAGTGAACACAATAGTATACACTATGAACAGAGTACAAATCAGAGTAGATACAAACAAGACACCTTATGAATTATGGTTTGGACATGCACCCTCGGTTAAGTATTTTAGAATTTTTGGAAGTAAATGTTATATTAAGAGAGATGATGATATAGGAAAGTTTGATCCTAGAAGTGATGAAGGAATATTTCTTGGATATTCTTTGAAAAACAAAGCATATAGATGTTATAACAAAAGAACTAAGACTATTGTTGAAAGTGAAAATTTCAAAGTTGATGAGAAGTTTAAAATTCAAGAAAGAATGTTTGATTATGAATCTGATGGAGAAGCACAACCTCAGCCTAACATTAAAAATATAGAATTATTTTTTGAAACTAACAGTGATTTGATGATTGAAAGTCATACTGAAGAAAACAAAGAAGAAAATAGAGAAGAAAATAGAGAAGAAAGCAGAGAAGAATCTACAGTTGGAACAAGATCAGTAACTATGACACCTAACAAGTATATTTCAAGACATCACCCTATTGAGAAAGTTATTAGAAGTTTAGACAGAGGAGTTTTGACTCGAAATAAGGTATATTTATGTTTGATTTCTAAAATTGAACCTAAGACTACTAATGAAGCTTGTGAAGATGAACATTGGATTAATGCTATGAAAGAACTAGAGCAGATTGAAAACAAGACATGGGAATTGGTCCCTAGACCTAAAGACAAGAATGTGATTGGAACAAAATGGGTATTCAGAAACAAGATGAATGAACAAGGAGAAGTGATAAGAAACAAAGCAAGATTGGTATGTAAAGGATATTCACAACAAGAAGGAATTGACTATGAAGAAACTTTTGCACCTGTGGCCAGACTTGAAGCAGTGAGAATGTTTCTAGCATATGCAGCTTACAAGAAATTCAAAGTGTATCAGATGGATGTGAAGTCAGCATTTCTGAATGGTGAATTGGAAGAAGACGTCTACATTGAGCAGCCTAGAGGTTTTCCTTTGACACAAGAAGGAGATATGGTATGTAAGTTAAAGAAAGCTTTATATGGATTAAAACAAGCACCTAGAACCTTGTATGCAAGATTGGATAAGTATTTATTGAAATTGGTATTTATAAAAGGAATAGCAGATAGTAACTTATACACAAAAGAAATTCAGAATGGTTTGTTGGTTATAGTTATATTTTTTGATGATATTATCTTTGGAGGAGAAGACGAAGCCAGTGACAAATTTGCAGATGAAATGAAGATTGAATTTGAAATGAGCATGATTGGAGAAATGAAATATTTTTTGGGATTATAGATAACACAAAGCAAGGAAGGTATATTTGTAAGTCAAACTAAGTATTTGAATGACTTATTGAAAAGATTTGGAATGGAAGATTCTAAACCTATTGGAACACCTATGGTAACTGGACATAAGTTATCTAGCAAAGATGAGACACTAGTAGTTGAGCAGAAAAAGTACAGATCTATGATTGGAGGATTGTAGTACTTGACACATACAAGACCTGATATAGCACATTTAGTTAGGATTATAGCAAGATTTCAAGTAGAACCTAGAGAATCACATTATGCAGTAGTAAAGAGGATACTGAGATATCTGAAAGGAACAATGGATTATGGATTATGGTATGATAATTCTAATGATTTTACTTTATGTGCCTATACTAATGCAGATTGGGGAGGCAGCGTTGATGATAAGAAAAGCACTAGTGGTGGAGCCTTTTTTCTTGGAGGAAAATTGGTCTCTTGGTTAAGTAAGAAGTGGAATTGTATTTCACAAAGTATAGCAGAAGCAGAATATGTTGCAGTAGCAAACAATTGTAATCAGATTATTTAGATGAAGCAGATATTGAAGGATATTGGAATAAAGTTTGATGAGCCTATTGTTATACATTTTGATAATACCAGTATAGTAAGTATGTCAAAAAATCCTATTTTACATTCTAAGACTAAACATATTGAGATCAAGTATCATGTTGTAAGAGAGAAAGTTGCAGAAAAAGAAGTAAGATTGGAGTACATAAGCACAAAGGAACAAATAGTAGATATATTTATAAAACCTTTACCTAAGGATACATTTGTGTATCTGAGAGGTATGCTTAGGGTTATGCCCCAACCTATTTTTAAGAATTGATGCAGATGATTGCATCCGTCCAGTGGTATATGAGCCCTATCTTTCTTCTGGATTGGATGTTGGAACTTCCTCTATGGGGGAGTTTATGAGCTAAGTCATGAGGACTCTTGTTATTGTATTTTTCTGAATAGTGTCTTTTGACATTAAGTTGTTGTTGACTTAGTGATGGAATTTCTATCATTGATGTCAATGGGGGAGAGATATACATGAAAAACATTGTGGATTGTATGAGAGAGCTGAATGGGAGAATGAAGCAAGATTTAATTTGATATTTTGCAGTGATGTTGCAGTATTGGATTTTTGGAACATTGGATGTTTTTCATCTATGTTGCCATCAATGCCAATGGGGGAGATTGTTAGGAATGAATGCAAAGTATTTTGGCAGTCATTCTGTAGTAGTTGTTGTTGCATTCATGACTTGGATTGTCATTGATGTCAACATAGTGATATTCTAGATATTAGCAGGAAAGTAGGTACAATTTTGTTTTGCACACATGTTGTATTATAGATTAGATTTTACACATTTGATGGTATGTTCTTTGGTGTGTTATTAACCTATGGTTAATAGCACAAAAAGAATTTCATTCATTCATGAGAGTTATGAGCATTTTGGTGAAAGCAGTGTTTAGACAGTGTTTCTGTGTAGCGATTTTTGGAAATCGGAGGATATCTCTTAGCTGAGATGGAATCTAATTTTGTGCAGTTAAAGAGATGTTGGAGACTCATTAATGATGACATGGTTCATAGTGCAAACTTCGAGGATATGTTTGGAGAAAGTTACAGTATCTGGAAGCCGACAGTTTTATGTGAATTTTGTGTGTAGCATGTAGAAATTATTATTTTCTAATTGAGGACCGACTCATTTGTAATTATTTGAGTTTGGTATATAAGAAGGAGTGTTTTCCTTATTTTAATGAGAATTGTAAAAAAAGGAGAATTGAGTAGAGAGGATTGAATTGTGAAAGTTGAGATGCGAATATATGCATGAAGTGAAGAAAAGAGCTAATTCAATGATGAAGGAAGACTTGTGAGTACAGAGATCTAGAATTGTGATCTTGTGTAGCAGAGAGTGCATTTTTGGCATAGTATGAAGGAGGTAATATATTTCATATTATTCTATTGAATAATTCTAAGATCTTTTGGACAGTGGGTTCAGAGATCTTGCCTTGAAGCTGTTTGGGTAGTGGGTCCTTCTGTCTTCCATAAACTCTTAACCGGGTTAGAATCTTTTAACAGGGATTCAAAATCTCCTAACAAGGATTTATATGTACTGAATGTATTTCATAAGACTCCTAATAGGGTCCATCCTCTAACAAGGAACTTTCATTTTAGTGCATCATTTTGTGGGCATCATTCCCACTGGGGTTTACTCTTTTCAAGAGGCTCCCTAGTCAACATATCTTGTGTTATTGTGCAATTGTGTATGGTTATCTTTCTATGGTTGATTACTATATTGATTATATTGTTTAAAGTAGTTGAATGGTTAAATTATCAGATAACTGATTCACCCCCCCCCCCTCTCAGTTATCTTGGGGATCTTTACTTTCTAACAGCTTATGCTAGCTACAAGGAAAGGTAAGCCTTAAACTAGTGAATATTTTCCCTTAAATTGTGGCATTGATGCATTTTCAAAATCTAGTAATTACAAAATAGCCTATCTTTGTTTGGAAAGTTTAGCATTTAGGCCTATGCTCTTCACTTCTTCTAGTGAATCAAAATGCTAAAGGTGTTGAACTTTTTGATTAAGAAGAAAGCTTGAGGAATCAAGCACATAAGATCAAAGCCCCTTGTTTGTAGAAGAGAGTAGAAATACTCAATTCTCTATAGTTAGTGGGCAAAAAACTTGAACATTGTTTATTGTGTTTGGGAAATTAAGGAAAAGTTAGGGATGTGCTCTTCACCTTTTAGGTGAACCAAATTCCCAAAAAATTGTTCTTAACTCCATTTCCTTTCTTTACATGAACATGCTAGAACATTAGTGGGCTTGCCTCCTAAGAATTTGCCTTAACGAGGCCTATTAGAGGGACAGCCCAAAGTGGGATACCCTTGCCTTTGTTGTGAGAATCCAACCCACTATAAAATGAAATGCATACATCCTTAATGGGGTTTGTGACAAATAGATTTTAAATTTTCAAACTTCCTCAAGTAGTCCTCACAGATTGTGCAAAAATCCAACATACCGGTGGTGGGAAGCCCCTTAACATACTTGGGGGATGAAAGTTTAAGATCTATTTGAATGGAATCTATACTAAATCCTTGATAAAATAGCAAGACCACCTTTTAGAGCCAGGTTTACAAACCAAATCTTGTGCTAGGTAGGTTCTTGAAGTTTATTTTTCTGCAAAACCCATGACAATGTTCTTCCAAATCAAACATTTTGTGTTAAGTGGGTAAAAAGAGACAAGTGAATGTGTGATTGTTGTGTTTGAAATACATAAACAAGTGAGAGAGATATCCACTAAAAATTCATCTTATGTTTTTAATCTCTTTAATTGAAAATCAATAATTCTCGAACCAAGGACCATTCCAAATTAAACCCTTGTTGGATGTCGGTTTCCATGCAGTCCCACACATATAGGGTATCTTTACAAGGAGATAGCACTCTTGTTGTAAATGAAGGACAAGAATACCAAAGTCTTTTCAAAGGTCCTAATCAAGAAGAAATTTTCCCAAACTTGTTTGACGAAAGACTTGGAGAAATGGATAGGAACTCTGCATACCATAATTACCAACTAGGAGGAAATAATCATAACATCAACAATGCCAATCATAATCCCAAAGAAACACTTGAAGAAAAAGTTGAGAGAGTAGCCCAAGATCAGGAATTCCTAGAGGTCATGGAGAAATTAATAGATAAGGATAGGGAGAATTTTTTCCTAAACCTAGCTCAAGCGGGAGTAAAGCTTCCCCATGATTTCGATATAGAACAACTTAAGAAAGATCAAGAGAAAGATAATCCCATGAATGTTATGACTAGGAAAATAAATGCCTTTCAAGAACAAATAGATACCATGAAAAAGGAAGCTAAACCTAAGGCCTTTTCTATTATTCAGCTTTGTGTCCTTTTCCATTCGAAAAAAGCTTAGTTATGGTATCCTTTCCTTTTAATACCATTTTTCCTAAATACGATAAATATATGGGTAAAATAGACCCACGGGATCATTTAAGGGAGTTTTGTGCCCTAAGAATTGATTTCATGCATAATGACACATATCTAATGAGACTCTTTCCTAGGAGTTTAGGAGGCCCCGCCATGGAGTGGTTTTCAAAACTACCCCAAGGAATAAAGACCTTTGAAGACTTAGCCTCCAAGTTCGTAACCCATTATTCTTATAACATTCAGCACAAAATTACAATGCTCAAGTTGTGTGATACCAAATAGAAAGATGGAGAGTCCTTCCTAGGATTCCTACAAAGGTGGAGGATCATTTTCGCAAGGTATCCACGAAGTATCCCCGAGAAATAAAAGATGGAAATTTTTACCAACAATTTGACCACGGAAATGAATTATAGACTACAACTCCAATGTCCCCCAACATTTGAAAAACTCATCGAAAATGGGATCAAGATTGAGGATGTATTGGTCAAGAGAGGTGAAATAAAATTATTTAAAGATAACAAATCCAATAACACCAACAACAACAACAACAATAATAATTATGTGCCTAAATATGTCAATAGTTCAGGGTCCAATAATTACAATGATAAATCTAAATCATGGATAAAGAATAACAACAAAAATCTTGTGAATGATGGAGTTGTGGAGGCCCACAACTTGAAGGCAACCCCTTTTACTTTACCATATGGAGAAAATTCTTCAAATAATGTCAATCAATCAAACAAAGCTCCATTTAATTCCAATAATTCTAATAACAATTCCAACAATTTCAACAATAATGCCAATAATCCTAATGGGAATAAGTCCAAATCTTTTTTCTCCAATTATAACAAAAGAAAATTCACCTATTTAGGTGAACCTTTGGAGAATGCATTAAAGACCTTGGTTGCCAACAAAATCATCACATTACCCGATATGAAAGATTATGAACCTCAAGATAAACCCTATTGGTGGAATGACTCTCATCATTGTGAATATCATTGAAATAGAGGTCATCCAACCAATGAATGCATGAGATTAAAACACTTGGTACAAGACTTAATAGATAATGGAACCATCAAAATTGAAGGACCTCAAAACAATGAGGACCACAAGGCTTTCAAGAATCCCTTCACTACACATTTGGGGTCTAATTTTGATGCCAATTTGTGATGCCACTAAAATTTGTGTTTGTTTTTTGTGTTTTTTTTGCAAGTTCCCTCGATGGTGTCATAATAGCAATGCTATCACCGGACTTGTGACACCAATTTGGTTATAAACAAAAAAAAGAAAAATAAAGTGTCATTTGTAATCTATGAATTCAAAGAGCTGTTGCGAAGATGACACTGCACTTTTGCATGGCGCGAAGAGGCATTCAAGTATGGCATGCACGAAGAGGCTGACACCTTGTGGGAAGAGGGCACTGGCACTTGAGGTAGGCATTCAAGCTTTGTCTTCTCATTAATCAATTTCAGTGGCATTGTTTACATTTTAGCATTGTTAATAGTGGCATTGTTTACATCTTAGCATTTGGAATGCTCGATGACCAGCAAGCTTTGAGAGCTAGGGCATCGTTGCTATTACCTTCAAGGCATTGTGTGAAGTGTTTGATCTCTCTTTATTTATTTTTCTATTGATATTCACTATGTGCGTACTCCCCGTTTATGATCATTTCACGAGGAAATGTCTTGATGGCTCGTGGGCTGCAAGCTAGGGGATGATACATTGTTCAGGAGCTCACTGTTTAATATTGGCATTGTTTACATAGTTTCATTTGGAATGCTTGATGACCTACGAGCTTTGAGAGCTAGGGCATCATTGCTATTACCTTCAAGGCATTGTGTGAAGTGTTTGATCTCTCTTTATTTTTTTTGCTATTAATATTCACTATGTGCGTACTCCCCGTTTATGATCATTTCATGAGGAAATGTCTTGATAGCTCGTAGGCTGCAAGCTAGGGCATGATACATTGTTCATGAGCTCATTGTTTAATACTGGCATTTTTTTCATCTTTTCATTTGGAATGGTTGATGACCTATGAGCTTTGAGAGCTAGGGCATCATTTCTATTACCTTCAAGGCATTGTGTGAAGTGTTTGATCTCTCTTTATTTGTTTTGGTGTTGATATTCACTATGTGGTACTCCCCATTTATGCTCATTTCATGAGGAAATGTCTTGATAGCTCACGGGCTATAAGCTAGGGCATCATACATTGTTCATAAGCTCAATGTTTAATATCTGGCCAGGCCATGTAAATTGTATCAGGCCAACCCAATCAGCCCAACAAAATGTGTCATGTTTATCTTTATCAAATACACTCATTCACCATTTTGTTCTTGTTCTTCACACAAATATTGCATCAAAATTAATTGTAAAAAATGATTCAAAAAAAAAAGAAACAACTACAATAGATCAAACCCCAAAAGTATATAGTCAACTACAATAGCTAACAGTCTCAATGAAATAAATAGTGTATAAAATAATTTATGGTGCACAACAGCAACAAGCATGCAATGACAACAATAACATTACATGATAAAATGCAATACTCTTAATTTTTATTCAATTCTATTCAAAACTCCTATCAGCTCATTGTCCAATAGTTAAACTAACCTATGACTTCAAAGGAGGAATTATGAAATATAGTTGTAGGTAGCTATCTCTTCTATAATGATGGATGAGTCAAAGGTAATGATCAATATAACAAATAGAGTACTGACCAATCAAATAGGGACATGACTTGCTCAAATAGTGAGCTCATAAAACAATATATTTAGTCTTAATAAAATCTTATAAAACAACATATATTTTGTGAAGTGTTTGATCTCTCT
This sequence comes from Chamaecyparis obtusa, assembly GCA_027943335.1. NCBI lineage: Eukaryota > Viridiplantae > Streptophyta > Pinopsida > Cupressales > Cupressaceae > Chamaecyparis > Chamaecyparis obtusa. The sequence goes on along the minus strand of BSBK01001399.1, from coordinate 3,382,123 downwards.
TTATTTGTTTTGGTGTTGATATTCACTATGTGGTACACCCCGTTTATGATCATTTCATAAGGAAATATCTTGATGGCTCGCGGGCTGCAAGCTAGGGCATCATACATTGTTCATGAGCTTACTGTTTAATACTAGCATTGTTTACATCTTTTCATTTTGAATGCTTGATGAAGGGTGCTCCCCTTAATACCATAAACACATAACAGAAACAGAGAAACAACAACAATTTGCAAGAACAACAAATGGGCTTCTTATTATCTCCACAAATGTGGAATTACAAATTTTTAGAATTACAATATGCAAAGCCACATGGGCATTTCCCTTACAATATTCTATAGGACAAAGCCTCAAATTATTTCCTAGATCTACTACCCAGAACTATCCCAAACTACCTAAGACTACACTACAAACCTTTCTTATATAGGCAATTTCCACCACCCAAGAAGGTTCTAGAAATTTAGCCCTTAAGGCTGACTATACATAGAATTATTTTATTTTCACAATTTTTACAATAGGGTCGGCTCAAAAGAAATACAAAAATTGCTTTTAGGTAGCCCAACTTTTGAAGGCCATAACTTTTTAATTGTAGCTCCGTTTTTCTATTGTAACCACTTTTCGAAAATGCCATGATGAGATCTATAGTGCCTGACACGCGCTAGTGCCAATCAGCTGGGGGTTGATCACGATCTGGAGCCTCTAAGGCCTTCAAAATTGACCTGAAAGATTTCATACCTAAAAACCTCAATAACTTCACCAATACTGATGATGTGGCAATGAAACTCATCTCGTAGGCTAAAATGACTAGGATGAACCTCCAACTGTGAAATCAGAACATTCTGAGATCATATGACCAACTTACTAAAAATAGTAAGTTTCCATAAATAGTAGCTCTGCACCAGATAGCCCTTATTGAAAAGCAAACAAAAATATTTTTGGATGATGTAAGATTGCTCTTACACCTAGGATGCTCCTACGTCAAACACCAGGGGTAATTTGTGAAGTGACCCTGTCACGACTCAGGTGTGCAGAGGAAAACCAAGACGGTTAACCTCCTCCTATGTTAGCCATGATGAATCTTCAATAAGTCATCCTTTCCATTTGACCAAATACTCTTCATATGTCATGTTCCTTGTACTTCTTCCAATACAACTATCTAGTATGTCTTCAATCTCCTTGATATCTGAACTGGTTGCTGGAATACTCCACTATGCTACTGTAACCTCATCTTCAATACCTCCTTTATGATACTCTGTCAGATCTAAAACATTAAATACTGGTGAAATATTTAGCTCAGTAGGAAACTTGATCTCATATGCATTTCTTGAATCATGCTTCTTCAGTATCTTACATGGCCCAAACTTCTTCATTTTCAACTTGTTATATGTACCAACCAGAAATCGCTCCTAACGCAAATGAACCATGACTTCATCTCCAACCTAAAACTCCTTATGCCTCCTTTTCTCATCTTCCTTAGCCTTATACTATGCATTTATCTTGGTAATATGCTTCCTCACCTCCTCATGGATGTTCTTCAAATGTTCTGCAAAATCCTCAGCTTCAGCACTACTTATTTCTCCTTTATCTATCTTTCTCAACTCAGATGCATTTCTGGGACTACTCCCATATACAATCTGTGGATGATGTGATGAACTAAACTTCAAATATGTCTTCAACTCTTCACATTATGCTAGTGTCATTCTGTGTGCTACCTTATTTGGCAAACTAGCTCCTAGAATCAAGTCCATCTGATGACTGATCTTTCTTACTAGTGGTAATCAATCAAGCACATTATTGAATACAATATCCTGAAACTCATTCAATAATTTTGCAACTTCTACAAGTACATCTTCCACTTCCTCTTTCCTAGCCTTTGGAATTAAGTTAAAACACATATGCTCATGCCGCATACCATCTAATAAATTTCCTCTATCAACAAAAGTTATTCTTGCATTACCACATACCTTTTCTTTTGTTTCCTTCAATAGTTTTAGCTTATGTTGCACTCCATCATTTATCAGGGAATAGATATTCGCATGACTATCATGTACAACACACCTATCAAATTTCCAAGGTCTACCCAACAACATATGACATGCATCCATAGATATGATATCACATAGCACCTCATCTTGCTACTCGCTGATCTTGAACTTCTCTAGGCACTGTTCACTGACCATGACCTTGTGGTCATCCTACACCCAGGCAATCCAATATTGATGTGGGTGTTTCTGTCTCTTGAGCTTCAACTTTGTCACCATCTCTTCTGACACCAAATTTTTAGTGCTTCCACTATCAATAATCACATCATAGCATTTACCCTCACACTTGCATCTAGTGTGAAACAGGCTCCTCCTTTGTTTAGGTTCATTCTCACCACTCAGCAGGACTCTTCTATTAATCAATGTTTCTCCTCTTTTAGCATCTTCAAAATTTGAGGATCTAGCATCTTCATCTACATTTGCCACTCTGGTCTGGCCTTCATTCCTCCTATCCATCCTTCCTTGGCATTGAGAACATTCAAATTCCCTATGACCTTCTCCTCCATAGTGAAAACATGTTCCATGGAAGCCTCCTCTTCCTGAACCTTGTCCTCTTCCTCTTCCTCTCTGATCCCTATTGTTTTGATCTTGGAAATGATTGGAATTGTTTCCTCTCTGATTTTGACTACTACTGGCCTCATCCTTCTTTTTTGGATCTTCATTTTGGCCTCCATATGACCATCCACCAGATCGTCCACCATGACCTCTTCCAATTTGTTTGCTCTTGAACTTCTTGTTCAACTTTTCCTCTACTTTTAGGGCAAACTGGTATGCCTCTTCAATACTGTTCATTCGAACTAGATTCAACTCCTCTTGAATGCTTGGCCTCAACCCATTAAGGTAACGAGAAAATTTCTCCTTATCAGCTTCCACATGGCCTATTTTGATGAGGATTCAATAGAACTCCTCTGTATACTCTTGAACAAATCTTCCTGCTTGCTTCAAACTTTGCATCTTCTTCAGTAGGTCAAGTTCATAATCAATAGGAATGAATTGGCACTTCAATTTGTCCACCATTCGATCTCATCTTGTGATTTTATCCTTTCCTCTTCGATTTCTCTCTAATTGGATCTCCTGCCACTAGATCTTTGCATGACCCTTCAGTCTGGCCTTCACAAACTTGAGCCTGTCAGGATCCTCAATATCTTCATACTCAAAATATTCTTCACGTTCATTGATCCAGTCGATCAATTCTTCTAGGTTAAGATTTCTAGAAAATGTCAGAACCTCAATCTTAGGTCTTTTCCTGATCTTCGAAATGGCCCGAAAAAGTCTTTCTTCCTCTTGGTTCACAATTTCAACTTCTCCTTCTTGATCTTCTTCTTCAGCTTCATCCTCGCTTTCATCTCTGACATTAAGATTCATTCCTCTACAAATCTCTTCTTGCAATGCTCGCATTTGTCTGTGGAGCGCTCTAACCTCAGGTGTTACAACACCAACTCTTCCACCACGTTCCCTTCATGGAGGCATTTTCATGATGCGCGCTAAAACCCTAACCATGGTCCTGGTGCAAACTGCCTCACAGTCGACAATCTGTTTACACACTCAGGAACTCCTGCTCTAATACCACTTGATGAAGGGTGCTCCCCTTAATACCACAAACACATAAAAGAAATAGAAAAATAACAACAATTTGCAAGAATAGCAAATGGGCTTCTTATTATCTCCACAAATGTGGAATTACAAATTTTCAAAATTACAATATGCAAAGCCACATGGGCATTTCCCTTACAATATTCTGTAGGACAAAGCCTCAAATTATTGTTAGCTTGTGGTGACTAATCAGGAAAGTACTGTACACTAAAAAAATTTTGAGGCCGACTACTTTTCAGTTATTTGGGCCGACTACTTATAACTCATTCTAACCCTAAAGCGGGAAAATATTATATAATATGGCTTAGGGTTAGGGATTTTCATTATGTATGATTTTAGTACTTGCGGCAGAATTGGGTTGTAAGGGATTACGGATTGTAATCAGGTTGTAATCACTGGATAATAATAATATTGGACTCGCTGTTGGTGGACATAGCCTAGGGATTGGGTGAACCATGTTATTTTGTGTGTCTTGTGTTCTATTCTGTGTGGTTTATTATTTTCTGATATTAGTTATATTTGCACATAATTGTTATTTCTACCTTGTTAATCCTAACAATTATTACCCAAATCTACTACCCTGAACTGTCCCGAATTGCCTAAGACAACACTACAGACCTTTCTTATATAGGCAATTTCCACCGCTTGAGAAGGTTCTAGAAATTTAGCCCTTAAGGCTGACTATACATAGAATTGTTTTATTTTCACAATTTTTACAGTAGGGTCGGCTCAAAAGAAATACAAAAAATGCTTTTAGGTAGCCCAACTTCCAGAGGCCATAACTTTTTAACCGTAGCTCTATTTTTTTATTGTAACCACTTTTCAGAAATGTCATTACGAGATCTACAGTGGTTGACATGCGCTAGTGCTAGTCAGTTGAGGGTCAATCATGATCCAGAGCCTCTAAGGCCTTCAAAATTGACCTGAAAGATTTCGTACCCAAAAACTTCAATAACTTCACAAATACTGATGATGTGGCAATGAAACTCAACCGGTAGGCTGAAATGACTAGGATGAACCTCCAACTGTGAAATCAGAACATTCTGAGACCATATGACCAACTTACTAAAAATAGTAAGTTTCCATAAATAGCAGCTCTGCACCAGATAGCCCTTATTGAAAAGCAAACAGAAATAGTTTTTGGGTGATGCAAGATTGCTCTTACACCCAAGATGCTCCTGCATCAATGCTTGATGACCCGTGAGCTTTGAGAGATAGGGCATCGTTTCTATTACCTTCAAGGCATTGTGTAAAGTGTTTGATCTCTTTTTATTTATTTTTTTGTTGATATTCACTATGTGGTACTCCCCGTTTATGATCATTTCATGAGGAAATGTTTTGATGGCTTGCGGGCTACAAGCTAGGGCATCATGCATTGTTTATGAGCTCACTGTTTGAGCACCTCAAGTCTCTATTTGATTGGCTGGTAATCAAACAATGAGCCCATAAACAATGCATGATGCCTGAGCTCAAATTCAAAATAGTAAGTATTAATTTATTAAGACTAAATATATTGTTTTATTAAGATTTTATTAAGACAAAGTATTTTGGATTAGTTTTACGTTGTTTTATAAAATTTTATTAAGACTAAATATATGATGTAAACTCATAATTATACTTGATATATATATACTTCAAAGGAGGAATTGTGAAATATAGTTGTAGGTAGTTATCTCTTCTATAACAATGGAGGAGTGAAAGGTAATGATTAATGAGGTTGTTGCTTTAGATCATACATTAACACACTTACTATTTTGAATTTGAGCTCGGGTATCATGCAATATTATTGTTGTCATTACATGTTTGTTGTTGTTGTGCACCATATATTGTTTTATACACTGTTTATTTCATTGAGACTGTGAGCTTGGTTTTTCTTTCAGAAGTGTATGGCTTGACTATGCACGTGCATAATTGTAGATGAGGATCAGTAATAGGATGCCATTCATTGCTAAGATATTTTTTATCTAACCCCTATCTCTCTTTTCTTTGTAGATTTTGGATCACATAGGGGCACACTAGATTCATACCCAAGTAAAAAATTCATCACTTCAAGCAATGTCTGACACCCTTTTTATTTATGTCCATCCTCTTATGTATGCATGTACTCTTGCATTTTCTTCTGAAAGTTATTTTCCTTGTATAGTATATACAAGTTATTTTTCATATATATACATGTAATCTTTAGATGCAAAAATTTATTTTCTTTTACATGTATCTTTGCATGAAATGAACACAAATTAAACAAGATCATCTAATAATGCAAACTAGGGTACTTGATGTTACATATACCTTGCTATAACTTTGTCCTAGGCCCTCCTAGAATCAAAGAGGCTAATCTCCTAGCCTTAAGGGTGCTATCCTAGTCCCCTTCTAAGAAGTTTCAAACTCCTCCTTTCTCCATTCAGTCTATGACACCAAGAATATGATAAAGTTCACTATTCTAGGAACCTCTCTGTCCCTTCTAAAAAGTTTTGTCTGTTGTCTGGCCTAAAAAGGCTACTAGGTTTAGTAGGCCTAATTGACCTTTTTCTACTAATAACTCCAAACTTCTCTGAGCAAAGCATCCAACTAATTATGGATTCGAATACCCTTTTGGGAGGGCTTTAAGATTTTGTCAGTCTCCTTTTCCCATACTATCCGTACAGGGCCTGCTGAAAATGGGGCTCTAAATGAGGGTTTGGTAACTCACTATTTTTTGTAACAGTGAGAGTTTAGTATTTTCCCTTGTATCCATAATCCCTTGAGCTCTCTCTGCATTGGAGATGCTTGATCATGCATCTGACCTTCCCTCCACATCATTTTATTGAGGCTTTGAGTGCCCTCAATCACTCCATTTTCTCTGCAACAACACACTGACCCCTAACCAAACACTGATAGCTTGCTTAGGGCATCAGTTTATAGATAAATCTTGAACTTTCTATGGCCCCTCCTTTACACAACATATATTACAAGGAGTCTAGATACAAATCCCATAGACCCGTACAGATTGTACGGTGGGAGAGTGCTCTAGCACTCCATTATTCAAAGCTCTGTCAGTAGTAACCTGAGATAGGCCAAAATAAAGAAAACTATGAAGACTAACTCAAAACTAAAATGAAATGCTAAATAACTATCCTAGGAATTCAAAAACATTAACAATCATCGCATGCAAACATTACAGTCGGATATTCAATCCATTTCTTATCTCTGTCAACACAAAAATGTATATCTTTGTCAAAGGAAACAAGTTACAGAGTCTAACTGCAACCAATAGTTTTCTCTCCATATTGCACTCTTCCCTAAACCTCAAATTATGGTTTTCAAAGCTTAAATAGCTCCCTCCTCGGTGTTAGGGCCCATGGATTGGGCTAGCTATCTCTTGAGCCAGTTACATTTTTTGCAAGAAAAAACTGTCATGACAACTTTCAAAGTTGTCAAGCAACTTTTGGTGGATAGACAAACCACCTACACACACCTCAAAAGCACTGAATCCTTGATTGAGTAAGGGTCATAAAGGCCATTTTCAAACCTCTAAAACATTAAAGAGGCCATTTTTTCAACTTTAGATCATTGTCCTATGACAGACAACCTAGCAAAGTTGGCTAAGACTGCTGCAACCAGGCTCCAAAAGACACACCAAGGACTCAAAAGAAAAAAGAAGAACAAACACTAGCTAGCACACCTAGAGAGACCAAAAAGGCTTCTCCCTAACCTAGTGGCTTGGCTAAGGCCACTACAATCCAAAATTTAGGAGCACTAGGTACCAAACAGCCCTACCTAGGTGCCCTCACTAATACTGTAGTCCTTTTGAATCTTAGGATGACATCTTAATTGGGAAATGCAAACCAAAACCTTTCATAGACCAATAACAACCAAGGCATGTGGGTGATCTTCTATTGTACAGTTAGACTCATAAAATATATGTATAGTTATAAAATTTTATAACATAGTTCCTCTACATCAAAATAGAATGGAAGTAGTGATTCAATGCATCTACCCACATTCTATGTGCTTTGAGACAATGAATTTTTTATCATCATGATGAAGTAATAATGCATTAAATGTCAGACACCCATTTGGTTATAAACAAAAAAAAAAGAAAAATAAAGTATCATTTGTAATTTGTGAATTTGAAGAGCTATCGTGAAGATGACACTGCACTTTTGTGTGGTGCAAAGAGGGCATTTGAGTTTGGCATGCACGAAGAGGCTGACACCGTGTGGGAATAGGGCACTGGCACTTTAGGTAGGCATTCGAGCTTTGTCTATTTGATCATAAATGGGGAGTGCCACATAAAATAGGGACATTAGTAATATTATTACCATTTCACTCAAATTTACATGACATTAAATCCAATCCCAAAATGTATAAATACGTGTAAGTATAGGAGAAACTAGATTCTGCAACTATTGAAAAAAAAAAACTATACCAATAGCAGCTTACGAGAAACTATACTTGTGCTTACCACATCATACCTCAGCATCATAATGCTTATCATTTTCAAGCTTTAGCAAGGCTTCGTACCACACAAAATCCATAGATTTGTATGCAACACTGATTTAGGCTAGAGTTAAACTACATGTGTCATGTAAACAACATGGTTGAATTCAATCTCTTTTGCGCATTTCGAGAGTTTTCCCACCAATACAAGCATAAATAACACATTGAACATAATCTACGAACACTATATGGTATGAAATCTCATTGAATCTTGAAATATATCACTCCTCATGTTATTGTCAAAATTAAATTCAAATATTTCTCAAAACATTTAATCTTGTAGAATTAAGATACCCTTATCTCAATAATAAAACAATCTTGCATAATAGCTTTTGAATCACATTAACACACACCCATGTTCTATAGCATAGTTCATTTTAGAAGTGTATAGCTTGACTATGCACATGCATAATTGTAGATGAGGATCAGTAATAGGGTGTCAGGCATTGCTTAGATCCTTTAGATCTAACCCCATCTTTTCCTTCCTTGCAGGTTTTGGATCATACAAGAGCATACTGGATTGAACCCCGGTCAACACTTCATTACATCAGGAAATGTCTGGTACCTTCATTATTTATGTTCATCCACTTATGTATGTTTGCATTCATTCATATTCTTATGAAAGCTAGCTATTAGCCACCATATATGATGATTCTTGATGTTTTTGGGTCATTTGATGAAAAGATGTAAAAGTTTCTTAAAAGTTTATATTTTTATTTCAATTTTTAAAATCATAAAATGAATAAAATTTAAAGATAACAAATTAAGATAATCTTTGTCTTCACTTTAAAAAAAACATAAAGCTCATAAATCATGGTAAAAGAGGGCCCTAACTGTGGTAAAATGGGAAAGTTGCCACCTTGCACTGGTCTTCATATGGTAGCTACTAAAGCATTATGTTATAAAATTTCAAGGCATGAAAATTCATACTTTTTGACATCATACTTTTTTCTTCTTAGCATTGAGTTTACAATGTGGGGGAGTCGAAGAAAATATATGTACAGTTATAAAATTTCATGCCTTGAAATTTGGCATGAAATTTTATAACATAGTTCCTTAGCATTTGATCTTTATATGGCAGCCATGACTTGAGGTAGGCATTTGAGCTTTGTCTTCTCATTAACTCAATTTAATTTTGATGGCATTTGTTGATTTAATGTAAAAATATGAATGTTAATACTGGCATTGTTTACATCTTTGCATTTGGAATGCTTGATGACCTACGAGCTTTGATAGCTAGGCCATCGTTGCTATTACCTTCAAAGCAATGTGTGAAGTGTTTGATCTCTCTTTATTTGTTTTGTTGTTGATATTCACTATGTGGTACTCCTTGTTTATGATCATTTCATGAGAAAATATCTTGATGGCTCGCGGGCTGCAAGCTAGGGAATCATACATTGTTCATGAGCTCACTGTTTAATACTGGCATTGTTTATATCTTTTCATTTGGAATGCTCAATGACCTACGAGCTTTGAGAGCTAGGGCATCATTTCTATTACCTTCAAGGCATTGTGTGAAGTGTTTGATCTCTCTTTATTTGTTTTGTGGTTGATATTCACTATGTGGTACTCCCTATTTATGATCATTTCATGAGGAAATGTCTTGATGGCTCGTGGGTTGCAAGCTAGGGCATCATACATTGTTTATGAGCTCACTATTTAATACTGGCATTGTTTACATCTTTTCATTTGGAATGCTTGATGACCTGCGAGCTTTGAGAGCTAGGGCATCATTTCTATTACCTTCAAGGCATTGTGTGAAGTGTTTGATCTCTCTCTATTTGTTTTTTTGTTGATATTCACTATGTGGTACTCCCTGTTTATGATCATTTCATGAGGAAATGCCTTCATGGCTCATGGGCTGCAAGCTAGGGCATCATACATTGTTTATGAGCTCACTATTTAATATTAGCATTGTTTACATCTTTTCATTTGGAATTCTTGATGACCCGCGAGCTTTGAGAGCTAGGGAATCATTTATGTTACCTTCAAGGTATTGTGTGAAGTGTTTGATCTCTCTCTATTTGTTTTGTTGTTGATATTCACTATGTGGTACTCCCTGTTTATGATCATTTCATGAGGAAATATCTTGATGGCTCACGGGCTACAAGCTAGGGCATAATACATTGTTTATGAGCTCACTGTTTGATACTGACATTCTTTACATCTTTTTATTTGGAATGCTTGATGACCCACAAGCTTTGAGAGCTAGGGCATCATTTCTATTACCTTCAAGGCATTGTTTGAAGTGTTTGATCTCTCTCTATTTGTTTTGCTATTGATATTCACTATGTGGCACTCCCCATTTATGATCATTTCATGAAGAAATGTCTTGATGGCTCACGGGCTACAAGCTAAGGCATAATACATTGTTCATGAGCTCATTTTTTAATACTGGCATTGTTTACATCTTTTCATTTGGAAGGTAGGCATTCAAGCTTTGTCTTCTCATTAAATCAATTTCAGTGGCATTGTTTACATCTTAGCATTTGGAATGCTCGATGACCCGCGAGCTTTGAGAGCTAGGGCATCATTTCTATTACCTTCAAGGCATTGTGTGAAGTGTTTGATCTCTCTTTATTTTTTTTTCTATTGATATTCACTATGTGGTACTCCCTGTTTATGATCATTTCATGAGAAAATGTCTTGATGGCTCGCGGGCTACAAGCTAGGGTATCATACATTGTTCATGAGCTCATTGTTTAATATTGGCACTATTCATGAGCTCATTGTTTAATATCTGGCATCATGAAAACATACATTAATATACTTACTATTTTGAATTTGAGCTCGGGCATCATGCAATGTTATTGATGTAATTGCATGCTTGTTGATGTTGTGCACCATATATTGTTTTATACACTGTTTATTTCATTGAGACCATGAGCTTGGCATTTGTTATGTATTTTCTATTATTGGATCAATGCTACCATGTTGTTGAGTCTATGTAAGACTTGCAAGGTTTTACCCCAAAATTTAGTAGTAATAAAATAGGGACATCAGTAATAAAATAATACACTTACTATTTTGAATTTGAGCTCAGGCATCATGCAATGTTATTGTTGTCATTGCATGCTTGTTATTGTTGTGCACCATAACAACAACAAGAATGCAATGTTATGAAATTTTGGGATTAAATTGGCGAGTTTGTATACTTTCTCCATTTTAAACTAACTATGACTTCAAATGAGGAATTATGAAATATAGTTGTAGGTGGTTATCTCTTCTATAATGATGGAGGAGTCAAAGGTAATGATCAATGAGGTTGCTTCTATTAGATCATACATATATTAATACACTTACTATTTTGAATTTGACCTCGGGCATCATATATTGTTTTATACACTATTTATTTCATTGAGACAGTGAGATTGACATTTGTAATATATTTCTTGTTATTGGATTAATATTTCTTGTTATTAGATTAATATTTCCTATCTCACTGAAGCTTTAAATATATCACTCCTCATGTTATTGTCAAAATTAAATTCAAATATTTCTCAAAATATTTATTCTTGTAGAATTAAGATATCCTTATCTCAATAAATAAAACAATCTTGCATAATAGCTTTTGAATCACATTAACACACACCCATGTTTTGTAGCATAGTTCATTTTAGAAGGTTATGGCTTGACTATGCTCATGCATAATTGTAGATGAGGATTAGTAATAGGGTGCCAGGCATTGCTTAGATCCTTTGGATCTAACCCCATCTTTTCCTTCTTTGCAGGTTTTGGATCATACAAGAGCATACTGGATTGAACCCTGGGTCAACACTTCATTACTTCAGACAATGTTTGGTACCTTCATTATTTATGTTCATCCACTTATGTATGTTTGCAATCATTCATATTCTTCTGAAAGTTGGCTATTAGTGACCATATAGGGCCATTCTTGATGTTTTTGGGTCATTAGATGAAACAATGTAAATAGGGACATCAATAATAAAATTTGTTGTGTTGTGCATATACCTTCTCTGATCAACTCTGATATGCACAGGTGATGAACATTCATATTTTCCTAAGTAGTACTGTGAGCTTTCCTTCCAACACATGTACTATTGTGAAAATCATCACAAGTCCATTTGTTGTAAGAAAGCTCACAGTACACATGTTTGGATGTCTGCATGTTTTTCACTTGTTCATATACCAAATGATGAATGCTCAATTATTGTAATGGAAAAGCATTAGAACTGTCCATATAGGACCTTCATTATTTATGTTCATCCACTTATGTATGTTTTCATTCATTTATATTCTTCTGAAAGTTGGCTATTAGCGACCATTCTGGACCATTCTTGATTTTTTTTGGTCATTTGATGAAAAAATGTAAATAGGGACATCAGTAATAAAATAGGGATTGTTGTCATTACATGCTTGTTGTTATGCACCATATATTATTTTATACATTGTTTATTTCATTGAGACTATGAGCTTGGTTTTTCTTTTAGAAGTGTATGGCTTGACAATGCACATGAATAATTGTAGATGAGGATCAATAATAGGATGCCATTCATTTCTTAGATATTTTTTATCTAACCCCCATCTCTCTTTTCTTTGCAAGTTATGGATCACACAAGCGCACACTAGATTCATATGTGGGTCAAAAACTCATCACTTCAGGCAATGTCTGGCACCTTTATTATTTATGTTCATCCTCTTATGTATGCTTGTTCTCTTGCATTTTCTTCTAAAAGTTATTTTCCTTGTATAGTATATACAAGTTATTTTTCATATATATACATGTAATCTTTAGATGCAAAAATTTATTTTCCTTTACATCTATCTTTGCATGAAATGAACACAAATTAAACAAGATCATCTTATAATGAAAACTAGGGTACTGTAGTCACTCATCTAGTAATTAGTTCCCCAAACCATTACTAAGGATTGAACATAAGTCTAAGTCCCCAAATCTATTGTTATATGTGTATAAAACAATATATGGTGCACAACAACAATAATCATGCAATGACAAGAATAACATTGCATGATGTCCAAGCTCAAATTCAAAATAGAAAGTGTATTAATGTATGATCTAATAGCAGAAATCTCATTAATTACTAAGCCAAAGTGGTTTTCTGATTCGAAAGACTTAGCAGCCTCCAGGATCATTTTCTTTTTTGTTGCATTAACAGGATGTCTGCTAGAAACATTATGACTGCGCATCCCTTTGCTCATCTCTTTAGTTTTTTTTTTTGTAGATTTCACCATCTGACGTTCCTTTTTGCTAAGAGATGGCTGTGAAAAAGATATTTCTATTTTTCATTCTGAGAAGATCCAGAGTGATTTTGAGTCACAGAGGAAATGCCCGATCCTTCCACAAGTGCTATTCCGACAAGTCCTGATCACTTGACGAACAAAAAATTATCTATTGAGTTGAAAAGAAAATCAATAGAAGACGCTAAAAATGAAGTGAAAAAACCTAAGGTTTCTTCTCAACATAAGTAAAATCCTTTCCCTCAATGAAAGATTGAAGTCTTTCCAAACTCGTTTCTCCCAAATTATTGGAAACTCTAATGTTACCATTTGAATAACCACAAGTTTTTATTTGTATGCAGGCCATTCTTCTGAGAGTCATGAACATTTCCATCCATCTCTTACTGAAAAGGAATGTCAGATGGTGAAATCTATGAAAACAAAAACTGAAGAGATGAGCAAAGGGATGCACAGTCATAAATGTAGATATCACAACAGCTGAGAAACATACATGTAGATATCCAAAAAATTGTAACCATGATGCCTAAATTTATGTTTCTTAGTTGTTGTGTCCCAGGACCCCTTATTTGATTGGTCGGTGCTCTATTTTTTATATTGATGCTATTAGATAAAAAAAAGGACATCAGTAATAAAATAATACACTTACTATTTTGAATTTGAGCTCTGGCATCATGCAATGTTATTGCTGTCAAAATAGTATGTGTATTAATGTATGATCTAATAGCAGCAACCTCATTGATCATTACCTTTGACTCCTTCATCATTATAGAAGAGATAACTACCTACAACTATATTTCATAATTCCTCCTTTGAAGTCATAGGTTAGTTTAACTATTGGACAATGAGCTGATAGGAGTTTCGAATAGATTTGAATAAAAACTAAGAGTATTGAATTTTATCATGCAATGTTATTGTTGTCATTGCATGCTTACTGTTGTTGTGAACCATATATTATTTTATACACTATTTATTTCATTGAGACTGTGAGCTATTGTAGTTGACTTTATTCTTTTGGGGTCTGATCTATTGTAGTTGTTTCTTTTCTCTTTGAATCATTGTTTACAATTACTTTTGATGCAATATTTGTGTGAAGAACAAGAACAAAATGGTGAACAAGTGTATTTGACAAAGATAAACATGACACATTTTGATGGTTGATTGGGTTGGCCTGGTACCATTTGCATGGCCTAGCCAGATATTAAATAGTGAGCTCATGAACAATCATCCTACTACTTACACTACAATTTCTATGTCCACTTACAATAATAAATTACAGAGTTTCACTACAATTTTTATGTCCATTACCATTAAAATATATCACTCCTCCTATTATATAGGAATCCTTCTTATCTACATGCATAATTGTAGATGAGGATTAGTAATAGGGTGCCAAACATTGCTTAGATCCTTTGGATCTAACCCCATCTTTTCCTTCCTTGGAGGTTTTGGATCATACAAGAGCATACTAGATTGAAGCCTGGGTCAACACTTCATTACTTCAGACAATGTTTGGTACCTTCATTATTTATGTTCATCCACTTATGTATGTTTGCATTCATTCATATTCTTCTGAAAGTTAATCTTTATGAGCTCAAATTCAAAACAATAAGTGTATTATTGTATTATTGATATCCCTATATATTGTGTGAAGTGTTTGATCTCTCTCAGTAATAGGATACCATTCATTTCTTAGATATTTTTTATCTAACCCCCATCTCTCTTTTCTTTGCAAGTTATGGATCACACAGGGGTGCACTAGATTCATACCCGGGTCAAAAATTCATCACTTCAGGAAATGTCTGGCACCCTTATTATTTATGTTCATCCTCTTATGTATGTCTGTACTCTTGCATCTTCCTCTGAAAGTTATTTTCTTTTTTATAGTATATACAAGTTATTTTTCATATATATACATGTAATCTTTAGATGCAAAAATTTATTTTTCTTTACATGTATCTTTGCATGAAATGAAGACAAATTAAACAAGATCATCTAATAATGCAAACTAGGGTACTATAGTCACTCATCTAGTAATTAGTTTCCCAAACCATTACTAAGGATTGAACATAAGTCTAAGTCCCTAAATCTATTATTCTATGTGTATAAAACAATATATGGTGCACAACAGCAAAAAGCATGTAATGACAACAATAACATTGCATGATGCTTGAGCTCAAATCCAAAACAGTAAGTGTATTAATGTATGATCTAATAGCAACAACCTCATTGATCATTACCTTTCACTACTGATGATGATGATTCTACTACTGATGTTACTGATGAGGATAATGTTGCTACTGATGAGGATGATGATGATGGTGATGATGATGACTGTTGGAAATATTCAAGAATTAACCAAGTTACTGAGAGGGGAGGGGTGAATCAGTAACTTCAAAATTTTCTTTCAATATCAGATGTATTAACATATAATTCAATTTATCCTTTTGCATATAGAAATCATGAAACTTAAAAGCATTCACATCAATGACACATAGATTTGGTTACCCAGAAACCTTCCAAAAGAAAGTAAAACTGGGGTGGGGATGAAACCCACAAATCTTTAGTACTGCAGTATAAAGTTGGCCGGTTAAGGCTTACATTGATCACTTCTGATGATCTGCCCTACTAGGAGCAATAAGGATTGCTAAATCCACCTTGTTAGAGGTTTTACAAACATACAATGAAGTATGCACTCGGTTAAGAGATTTTACAAAGACTGTTAAGTCTACCTGGTTAGAGGATTTTAGTACTGATTCACTGGTTAAAATGAAACAGTATATCTCTTACTTTGCAACTAGATTGCTGAATGAGATTCACTGATGTACTGATCACCTGTGATGAATTTGTCTTTACTGCTCCTTATACTGCTGTAGCCCTTTGTAATTTGCTTATCTCTGCTTTTTATCTCTTCTTTTTTTTTCACATTCATACTACTTGGTATTTGTACAATATTGTTTATATACAAGTCTAAACAATTAATTACAATTACAAAGTCAGCTTGACAAATAAACATAAGTGCTACTAAGTCGGCCCAAGTATGGTTACACGGTTCCTGCAAACTAACTCGGTGACTTTCTGATACTCGGCATCCATTGCATTACTTGGCATCGTCATGCACTCGGTAGAAGTGAAGGCACAGTTCATACTAACCACTCAATAAGTTTCAAACTCGGTAAATACTTGTGACTCGGTAGACATAATGTCACTCGGTTTACACTGTCCTTCTTGGTTTGCACTGTCCTGCTTGGTTTGCACTATCCTACTCAATTTTCACTGTTCTGCTCGGTTTGCACTGTCCTGCTCAGTTTGCACTGTTCTACTCGGTTTGCATTGTTCTGCTCGGTTTTCACTCAGAATGCAAATAAGTGTTATCACTAGTGGCAATCCTGCTTAATGCCAACAATCTCCCCCTTTGGCATTAGTGACAAAAACACTTATTGCCCAAAACTTATATACATGAACCATGCTGAGATTTATTTTGATTTTTCAAAATTTGTCTTTGTCATAGGGCTTTATAAATTATCTCCCCCTTTCAATGTACTAACTTTTTCTTCTATACATATCTCCCCCTTTTTGACGATAATGCCAAAGGTGTATATACAAGTGTTTTACAGGGAGAATCCAAAATTTGATAGAAAAATAGAATGTACCTTCATTATCAGTGCCAGGGTTCTATCCCAATTTTCTTGCAGAATCTTGCATGTTTGGATTGCAATTTGGACTTCTGCAGAGAGTGCAATCATGTGATCTGCTATTGAGAACTGATTGTCATGAATTAATGTTTTGGAATGTTCAATGTGCTTATACATTGTATTCATGATGGGAAGGATCATGTTCTGAATGTCTAGCAGTGTGGACCGGATCCTTGTGTCTTCTTTCAGTAGTTCTGACTGCATATTTGATAGGAATGAGATTTTCATGTGATGAGCAGAGTTTGAACTTGGTTCAAGTTGCATCTTCTGTATGCTAATCTTCAAATCCTCATCAATTTTATTCATTTTATCCTTGACATCCTTGGTGAACTCGGCAACATTGCATAGTTTGGCTAAAAGAGAGGTAACATTCGAATAGGAAGATTCAATGTTTGTCAAAACTGAAGATAATTCTGCTTGATTAATAGCTATGTGCTGAGCAATGTGCTCAAGCACTTTATTGTTGAATTTCTTCTCAGCTTTTTCAACTAACTTGTCTATCCCAGATGAATCCTCATTGTACTTATTTACCGCTTCTGCTAATTGTAACAAAACATGTTGAGAGGAGTCTACTTCAATACCTAATGCTTCTGACAAAATGTCCTAAGCATCCTTAATGATTTTATATTCCTTGTCTCTCTCCTCTTTAAGCTTCTTTTGCTTCGCTTTCCTTTGGAGGATTTCACCTATATTTTGCATTTGATCCGCTGATAGATTTGCAAAATCCAATGTTGGAATCTCTATTTCCTCATCTAGGTCTATATCCTCTACTATATTCTTGCCCAAAAATCTTATACTCGATTGAGCCTTAGGCTTATCTATACTTAATGCCTTAGTAGTAGTGACAGTAGACATAGTAGGACTGGCTATAAAGAGTGGTATACTGTCTGCTGGAGAACTTAAAGTATTTACACTTGTAGAATCAAAAACTGGAATACTTACTGCTGGAAAACTTGATGAAATAGGAGACTGCAACTCGGTAGAAGAAATGGTAGTTACTTCTGTTGTTGCTATAGGTGATTGGACAAAAGTTGAAGTTGTCAAACCATGCTTGAAGATGTCTCTGGGCTAGATGTAGCAACTTTTGCTGGAGAGGTAGGAAGTGATGCAATGACTTCTACCACTATCCTCATGGTATCATCTACCTTAGTGGCTTCTTCCTATTCATCACTGTCATCTTCAATGTCTTTTATTATAACTGATTCAGTACTCAGTTGGTGAAGATGGTATATGTTCTTCCATGTGGCATTTGCACTCTTCACAACCGATTCAATATTGTTAATCAGAATTAAACAAGTATTGAAATTCAGTGTCATCTTATTTTCATTCTCCTTCAATGCCTTCTTTATTTCATCATTTTTCAAGCTGGGCATTAACTATTTCAGGGTTTGATCAAATATGTCTTTTACAGTTTGCCTTGCATTGGCCCATCTCATTTTTATTTGATCTAATAAAGCTCCTAGAATCTGTTGGGCTATTTCATCAGGAGAGTATTTCCACTGTCCCATCTTTTCAATGACAGCATCTTCAATCTCCTTTTGTTCTATTTCTGATCTTGTTTCATATTTTAAAGATTTTATATTACTTACTCCAAATCCTGATCCTTCTCTCAAAAGTTTGATCTTCTCTTGAAGGGTTAGAGGAGGCTTTTTGAATATTATATCTTTGTCCTTTTTGTCTGCCTTACCCCTTGCACTTCTCCTTGTAAATATGGCAGTGGGAGGCTTAGGTACCCTGGTGATGAATACCTTTCCTTTCTTCTTTGCAGGTTCTGGTTCCTCTGTTTTCTCATCCTTTTTCTCTTCTTCTTCAATGTCTTCTCCTCTGTCCTCGGTTAGCATTTGCATTTTGGCTATCCTCTTTTTTCCTTTATTTACTGCCTGTGGAAGCTTTATACTTAATTCAATTCTCACTTTTGCTTCTTCATATGTCCCAAAATATGGAGCTTTGGGATTAACAGGTTGATTAAGGAGGGCTTCAATGATATTCTTTGTTTCATCAATGTTTACCTCATAAGGAAGAGGTTTCACATGTACAATCCTTGGTTTAGCTGCTTGAATGTATACTTTGTCACAGTCCACCATGAAACAAATATCATCCTTATAATCCTCCACCAACTTCTATGGAATCTGGAATCTGTCGTTCATTTTCTCCTTGAAAGACTCAAAATAACTATCCATGATGTTCTCAAAATTTTCACCCATTTCTGAAATATATTCATTTATCTCATAAAGAATTGGTACATCCTTTCTCCATACTACTTTTCCTTTGGAAGGGAAGAATTTCTGAACATAGAAAAATAAACAGACCAGTAGAGATCCAAACTTACATGGATTATTTTTGGAAGTTTGAATGCTTTCCATGTTCTTGTTAAACTGTTTTAACAACAAATCTGCAAGGTCAAATGATAAACTATTCTTTACCACTTTGTATGCTAGGTCTATGGCTTCATAGGAAAGACTATTCTATCGACTTGAACTGTATATTTTATGAGCAATGATGTGTGTTCCAAACTTTAGTTCAGCATCAGTAATGCTGCTTACTTTCATGCCTCTACCGTCCCACTCAGCTAGGGTTTTCTTCTCCAGTTCCGGCCGACCTAGGGTTTTGGTAGTTTTAACTTTGTTTAACATGGGAAGACCGGTGATTTGGTGAATCATCTTCTTAGTGATCTCTATGGGTTGCTCAAGCCAAATCTTGCCTTCATGTACACGGCTGAGAATGTATCTAACCCATTTCTCCCAAAAGTTTTGAGGTAAATGTGTAATGTGAACTAATCCCTTGTCTTCCAGATGTTTGTGCTCTAGTTTTAGAACACCATTCACACACAGTTCCTCATGCACAATATCTAGCTCTAGGTTTCCCATCTCTTGAATTGCACAATTGAAATGATTGCAAATATCGTTAACAAGTAGTACCTTAGGAGGAATCTGAGATTGAGCTCCGTTCGGGTCTAGGGCTGCTGCAATTGCGGGCATGAGTTCAAAATCTAGTGCTCTCCATTCCCCTTGGATTATCATTTCTGTTCCTTTCTTCACTGAAGCACTGGATGATGCCATGGTAGCTCATAGAGAATTCTTTTCGCAAAAGTGTTTGAATCGCTAGATTGCTCTAGAAATTTTCTGTTCTCAAAATGCTAAAGTTCACGGTGAAGAATGAGTTTGATTTCTTGCCTTTTGTTTACAACTCTATCATTAATGCTCAGTACAAATTAGGGTATGAATTCTGATAGACTGTCACCCACTATGAATTAATTGCTTAGTAAAGACTTCGCAACTCGGTGAACTTGAGAATTCATATTGCTCCTACCTCGCTCGGTAATCATATTAGATAGCTCCCGACCTCGCTCGGTGAAAACTGATACCGACCTTCCTGTGATCTTATTGCATCTTGTATGATGATTTAGATCTTTCTTTTAATTCAGTTCTGGAACTGCTTGAAATTTGTCTATGAGAATACAGTTCCAGTGCTTTCTTAGGAATTTAGTTTGAGTCGGTAGAGCCACCCATTCCATTACTTGGACTGGTTTGCTCGGTAGATTTAGGAATCCACTGTTGTCTCATCTGTTTCCTGACCTTAGTTGCTTCATTCTTCTTTCCATCTTCAACTTCACTAGCATTCATGCAATTTCTAGCTATATGATCGATTTTAGTGCATTTGAAACATCTTATGGTAGTATCTCTTTTCCTTAGATGATGTTTTATGCAGTTCATGCCAATGTGTCCATATTCTCCACAGTAATGACATCTACACCAAGTGTTGTAATCCCATCCAAACATTGCTTTCATAATTTGTTCTGCTGGATTGAATGTTTTGGATCTACACTCGGATGCCTTGTGACCTTGTTTGTTACATTTGTGACAATTACCTTTGAATCTTGGTTTTTCCCTACATTCATTTGCTTTGTGACCATGTTGATTGCAGTTGTAGCATTTTCCATTGAATTCTTCTTTTTCATTGCTCCAACATTTATTTGAAGTATGTCTTATTTTTCCACAATGATTACAAGTAGGTTTCTGATTTCTTTGAGTACCTTGCTTAGAAGATTCACCTTCTCCTTTGTATCCAAGTCCTGCTTTTCCTTTTTGCCTATGAAGATTTTGATCATACAGCTAATTTAAGTCTTCTTGGCTCTTCAGCATTCTTTCATTGATTTGTTTTTCGGTGTTTAGGTCATCCACCAATCTTAGATTGATTTTCTTTTCAGATCTTAGTTCTTGTCTTGTGCTTTCTATTTCTGATCTTAGAGTCAGAATTTCCTCATTTGTATGGGAGATCTGATCAATTAGGTTTTCTAGCTGAAGGGTTTTATTTTGGACTTCATTGTTCCTTCCATCTAATTCATCTTTCAACTTGTTTCTTTGTTCTAAGATCTCACAAAATCTTGTTGAGTGTAGTTCTTGTTCTCTTTTTAATTTTTCTCACTTCTTCCTGTAGAGACCCATTCTTTTCTAGGAGTTCTTTAACAACATTGTTTGCTTCATCTGAGCTATCTGAGGGAAGAAGATCTTCAATCTTTTCTTCAATGTAATTATGATCATTCATCTGATTTGCAAGTTCCTTCCTTCTTCTTAGGGATTGGGAAAGATGTTCTTTTGCTTCTTTAAGTTTAGCTATGGCCATTTCTAGATCTAGCTTTTCATTTTCAATCACCTTGTTCAATTTGAATACCTCCATTATCCTGGATCTTTGCTCAAGCTAGTTAAGCTTTATCTTGAGAACCAATACAGCTCTGATACCAATTGTTGGAAATATTCAAGAATTAACCAAGTTACTGAGAGGGGAGGGGTGAATCAGTAACTTCAAAATTTTCTTTCAATATCAGATGTATTAACATATAGTTCACTTTATCCTTTTGCATATAGAAAGCATGAAACTTAAAAGCATTCACATCAATGACACATAGATTTGGTTACCTAGAAACCTTCCAAAAGAAAGTAAAACTGGGGTGGGGATGAAACCCACAAAGCTTTAGTACTGCAGTATAAAGTTGGCCGGTTAAGGCTTACATTGATCACTTCTGATGATCTGCCCTACTAGGAGCAATAAGGATTGCTAAATCCACCTTGTTAGAGGTTTTACAAACATACAATGAAGTATGCACTCGGTTAAGAGATTTTACAAAGACTGTTAAGTCTACCTGGTTAGAGGATTTTAGTACTGATTCACTGGTTAAAATGAAACAGTATATCTCTTACTTTGCAACTAGATTGCTGAATGAGATTCGCTGATGTACTGATCACCTTCTGTGATGAATTTGTCTTTGCTGCTCCTTATACTGTTGTAGCCCTTTGTAATTCGCTTATCTCTTCTTTTTATCTCTTCTTTTTTTTTCACATTCATACTACTTGGTATTTGTTCAACATTGTTTATATACAAGTCTAAATAATTAATTACAATTACAAAGTCGGCTTGACAAATAAACATAAGTGCTACTAAGTCAGCCCAAGTATGGTTACACGGTTCCTGCAAACTAACTCGGTGACTTTCTGATACTTGGCATCCACTGCATTACTCGACATCGTCATGTACTCAGTAGAAGTGAAGGCACGGTTCATACTAACCACTCGGTAAGTTTTGAACTCGGTAAATACTTGTGACTCGGTAGACATAATGTCACTCGGTTTACACTGTCTTGCTCGGTTTGCACTGTCCTGCTCGGTTTGCACTGTCCTGCTCAGTTTTCACTGTTCTGCTCGGTTTGCACTATCCTGCTCGGTTTGCACTATTCTACTCGGTTTGCACTCAGAATGCAAATAAGTGTTGTCACTAGTGGCAATCCTTCTTAATGCCAACAGATGACGACAACAATAGTGGTGGTGATGATGTCGTCAATGACGATGATCTTTATGATGAGATGGATGAAGAAGAATATCAATGACATGAATGAAATGTACAATTATGCCAGATGTTTGGCATGTTCTAACAATTTTTTTATAGGTACTACTCTTATTCACCTTGTTTATATGTCCTACTTATATATCTTTGATCTTTTGTTAAGAGAAATATCATTCTAAAAGAGTGTATTTAATCTCTATATGCTTAAACAACCTCACTAGTTAAGACTATTCTCATTTGTAGTGGGCATGACAAGAATCAAATCACTTGAAAGACACCAGTATTTAGAGATGCACAAATTAGTGATGTGATTAATCAAATTAACTTTCTTTAAAATTGCATGGTTGTCTTTGGTTTGTCATTTTGTTTTGAGTGTCTAGTGATTTAAACCAAAGACTTCGACTTAGCCAAAAAATGTGCAAGTCTACATTAGTATGTTTCTTTTTATTGTAATTATAATTAGTATGAATGAACAAAATAATGACAATGTAATATTTGTGATAATGCAATATTTGTCAAAATAGCATCGATGACTTCGGTTAATGTGCCTATGTGTCAATGTGGTGTTGGCCCATGCATGTTGAAGATGTCATGCACAACAAGTAATCATGGGCATCAATTTTGAGTTTGCCCAAATAGGAAAAAGGTCTGGATACATAATTATATTTTATGTTTTAAAATAATGTGACAACTAATCATTTTATGAAGAATCAATGTACATTTAGTATTGTCAAGGAAATATTGGATGTGAATACTTTTGGTGGGTCGATCAAACCACATTTACATCTACCACATTTCAATGTCTCCTAAGTCACATCAAATGATCCACTTTCTATAATCTAAGTCTCTCAGCTTGATTCACCAAGAAGAAGACTTCTCCCATGTCATCACAGACACCATAGTGATCTATGAATCTCCAATGATCAAGTTCTGCACATCGCTCTCTTGACATCACACCTAACTCATTCAAAACTATGGAAAAAATGGTAGACGATCCCAACAACCATCACAACCCAATCTCAACAACAATGCAAAGAGTAGCTTGATTCTATCTTCAAGCTAATCAATGCACAGTCTACTCAAACTCCAAGTCAAGTCACTGCTACACTTCATAGGAACAAAGAACATCAAATTTGGACCAAAGAAGTCAAGAAGTCACTCGAATCAGATCCAAATGCAATTAGGTCTACATATATCCCATGAAAACATCAGGAAGAATGCATCTCTGATCACCACACTAGCTTCTTATCTCCATTTTAAATCCAAGTCTCTAGACTTGACTCAATAATCCATGACCCGCTACTGAATCTACTGCAAAGTTATCTCTGAATGAGCCATAACCAAATCATGAGTAGGAACCAGATCTACAAGAACACCATTCTGAATCGACAAATTTTTATTTTTTTAAAAAAAATTGATTTTCATCATAACTACGATGGCATTACAATAGCGATGAGTATCCATCACCAACATCTAACATACAACCATCGCATTAATAGCATCGCTGTCAGAAAAAATCATAAATGATGAATATCTGTCATAAATGTCCAATGCATGTCTATCGTATGTACAACATACTCATCATTACAAAACATAAATGATGCACATCCATCATATACTTGTGACGGAAATCTATTGCATTAATATCATTTCCATCGGTGAACAAGTTACTAATGATGACTACCCGTCGGAATATTCCGACGGGTCACTGTCATTTGTATTTGTTGCGATGGTTAGGCATCACAATGTGGACAGCCACAAATAGGTACGATGATAGGTTCACTTTATTGGAACTCTCTTTTTGTGATGGCTAAGGGTGTCTTAATTACAATGCCTAACAAAACCGTTAGTTTTTATGACTGCAAAACTGCGACACCGGGTAGTGTCGCTCAATCGATAGTATACTGTCTAAATTTGGACATTCGGCTATCGAAAAAAGGTCTCAAATGTACTAGTGCTTTCTAAATCATGAAAAGGGTGAGTCATCTAAGTCTAATCAAAATAAAAAAAAAGGCAATGAGAAAGTGAACTTTGCTCATACTTATGATAACGCGATCAATATGTTAAGAGAAGAGGATAATACTATAAATGTTGTCATAGTAAAGAACAATTCAAAAGAAGCATCATCAAATGTTGTCACTAGGGGGCAAGCATAAAAAATTATTCTACCTACCAATGCTCCTAAAGTGGTGGTATCAAATCAAGCTTCAACCTCATCATCAAAACAATACAACTTGGTTGATCAATTACAAAGAACTCCCGCTCAAATCTCTATCTTAGAGTTACTCAAATTATCACCAATCCATAAAGACATTTTAGAGAAATCTTTATTGGAAACCAATGTGCCTCTAAACTTGGAGGTAGAAAAATTCCAAAATATGGTGGGGCATCTCATTGCACCCCATTGCCTATCATTTTCTGAATAGGATGACATGTCTCTTAATCATCCCCAAAATCTTCCCTTACACATAGAAGTCTTGATTCACAAGCATAGGGTGAAAAGAGTCCTTATAGATGGAGGAGCTGGCCTAAACATTTGTACCCTTAGCCTAGTAAAAGCCCTAGGATTTTATGAGGAGGCTATTGAACCTAAGAAAAAGATAACCATAAAATACTACGATGATGAAGAAAGAGCTTCAAAAGGATTCATAGTGTTACCCATAAGAGTTGGTCCCATGCAAAAAGAGACCATATGCCAAGTGTTGGATCTAAAGTTGACTTACAATATCTTGTTAGGAAGGCTATGGATTCACAAGATGCAAGCCATTCCATCTACTTATCATCAATGCCTAAAGTTTCCTTATCTAGGGCAAGAGATAATGGTAAGTGGGGATCTAAACCCATTCCAATATTGTAACGATATCAAGCCTATCAATGTCTCCTTAGTTCCACACAATGCAGAAGGGTCTATACCTAATCAAATGGAGTAAGGTCAAAGTTCTAAGGACATCCCTTTGTTGAAAGGAAAAGAAAAGATGGAAGAAGAGATTGTTATTAAAGATACACCAAAACTCATTAATCTAACTACATCAACTAAAGGAAAAGAGAAGGTTAATAAGGATAATATCATTGAAGAATCAAAAGAAGACCATAACAAAGCTATCCAAGTAAACACTAAAGAGGCCCATTATCAAAAAATGGACCAAATGATGAATAATTTTGATAAGCAATGCAAGATCAAGCAAAAAGGCATAGGTGAATACTCCTTATCTATGATGGACCTACCTTTATCACCCAAATCCTTTGTAAGACCCTCAAATCTACCTCATAGATATAATGATAACTTTGTGAGAGCAAGTACATCATCCACCATGGATGAAGAAGACAATGAGATCCTAAATTAGTTATATAAAGATGAAGAATCAAGTGCACATGTTAAACATATTTAAAATATAACCATTCCCACACATCAATATGGGAAAGGGTTTTCAATCATGCAAAAGATGGGGTACAAAGGTCAAGGACCTTTAGGCACAAGGAATGAAGGACTTTTTCAACCAATAGAAAGTACATAGCGAGATACCAAGGAGAAAATAGGATTAGGGTATCTTGAAGAAGGATACACTCAAAAACATTATCCCAAACTTCATAGCCAAATATTACAATTAGAATTTCATAGTGATGAGGATTCTAATGAATGGGAATGGGAGACCCTATCAGATGAGTCATGCCATGATAAGGGTATTGATGTTATTCATACCTATGCTTCTACCAAAGATAAAGGACCAATAGCAGAATCAAGTTCAAATCAAGCATCTAGTTCTAGCCAAGTGGTTCTAAATGATGTACCAAGTATAGAAATAGAGATAAATCAATGGGTAGGTGAACCATATGTTCCTTCATGGAGACCTACTATGGAATAATCAAATGTTAGGTTTAATCTGCATGAATTTTATCCAACGAAAACCCTAGAGGAGTCTAGTGAGGAGGACTTTGATCCTTCTTCTTTAGAACATTTAGAGGAAGCCCATGTTAGAGACTTTCAAGATAAAATGTATGAACCATCCAATAATGAGATATACACCTTAAATCCAATAGAAATAAACCTAAGTATTGACCCATTAACCCTCATACACCCAGAATTAATCAAATGGAATTCCATTGAACCAACTACCCTTCCAACCTTCTTGAATGACAACATGGTGTCCCAATACCTCAACACGGTTGAACCTTCTTCTTCTATTAGAGAATATCAAGAAGTATTGATCAAAGGGAGAATCCAAACTTTCAATTCTAGAAAAAATGAAAAAAAAAAAAAAATAGAAAAGGAAAAGGAAAAGGAAAAGAATCAAGTGTTGAAAACCACGTTGTGGCAACATTAGATCAAGAAGAAAAAAATAAAGAAATAAAGGATGTTTCCAAAGGTGAAAACCCAACTGAGGCACCTAAGGAAGGGACTTTGGATGCCCTACCAAAACATTATGAGGAAAGATCTCCAATCTTGATTGAGCCCATAGAAAAATAAATATTGGATCAGAAATAGAGCCGAAGATCATCCACCTAGCAGCATCACTATCTAGCGAAGAAAGAATGAAATTCATCAAGTTTTTTAAGGAAAAACAAGTCAAATTCACATGGTCTTATGATGATATGTCAGGATTAGACCCAAATTTGATAATGCATCATCTAAATATCAAGGAAGGAGACAAACCTGTTAAGCAAAAACTAAGGAAGATGCATCCACATATAGCGCGCTACTTGTCAAGGTAGAGTTAGAAAAATTATTGAAAGTGGGATTTATAAGGGCCATTGATTATGCACAATGGATCTCAAATATAGTGCCAGTATCAAAAGTAGATAAATCTATCAGAATCTACATGGATTTTAGAGACTTAAATTTGGCATGTCCTAAAGATGACTTCCCACTTCCGAGTATAGATGCCATTGTGTACTTAACAGCAGGACACTATGTTTTCACTCATGGATGGATTTAGCAGATATAACCAGATAAAGATAGCTCTAGAAGACCAAGATAAGACCACTTTTACATGTTCATGGGGCACTTTTTTTGGAATGTCATGCCTTTTGGATTGAAGAATGCCGAAGCGACCTATCAACGAGCAATGACCACAATATTCCATGATATGATGCATAAGTTCATGGAGGACTATGTGGATGACATATTAGCCAAATATCACTCAAGAAAAGAGCACCTTCCAATTTTGGAAAAAAATTTTGAAAGATTAGAAGAATTCAAAGTGAGACTTAATCCAAAAAAATGTGCATTTGGAGTCCAATTCGAAAAACTGCTAGGCTATATTTTATCTGCAAAGGGAATAGAGGTGGATCCCGCTAAAGTGAAGGCCATTATAGAAATGGAAGCACCTAAAAACATTATTCAGATGAGATCTTTACAAGGAAGGATCCAATCCATCAGGAGATTTATCTCCCAACTAGCTGAAAAATGTCATAATTTCACCCAACTTTTGCATAAAGACACGATTTTCAAATGGGATGAAAAGTGTGAGGAAGCCTTTAATATATTAAAGAAATATCTCATGAACCCACCAATCTTGATGCCACCTATCAGAGGCAAGCCCTTGATCCTATACATTTTAGCAATGGAGAATTCATTGGGGGCACTTTTAGCACAAGAAGATGAAACAGGAAAATAAAAGGCAATTTACTACATAAGTAGAACCTTGGTCAAATACAAGCTGAATTATACATTCATGGAAAGGGCATGCTTGGCCATGGTTTTTTCTTCACAAAAATTATGCCATTATATGCTAGCCCACAAGATAAGGCTCATTGCCAAAATTGACCCTTTGAAGTATCTACTTAGTAAAACAACATTGAATGGAAGGCTAGCAAAGTGGGTAATGGTACTAAGTGAGTTTGACATAGAATATGTTGATAGAAAATCAATCAAAGGGAAAGTCATTTCTGACCAATTAGAAGAAGCACCACTTCAAGATGATCATCCCATTTAAGTGGAATTCCTGGATTCAGAGATTGTGAATGTTGAGGCAAAAACATGGCAACTATATTTTGATGGTTCCTACACTCATCATGGATCAGGAGCAAGCATACTTCTAATTAATCCCCAAGGCTCTACTATCCCTAAGTCCTATAAACTACTATTCTCATGCACAAATAACATAGCAAAATATGAAGCCTTGGTTATTGGAATCAAGTTGGCATTAGAGTGGAAAGTAATAGAATTAAAATTTTATGGAGATTCACAATTACTCATTAACCAAGTCAATGAAGAATATCAAATGAAATATGACAAATTGATACCTTAAAAAAACATGGTGGAAAGTCTTAAGAAGTATTTCATACTTATTACATTTGAACAAGTGCCAAGAGAAAAGAACAAAGTAGCAGATGCAATGGAAACTTTGGCTTCACTTCTACAAATGCCTGATCAGAGTACCAGATATGAATTCCTAGTAGAAGAAGTGGATCAACCCGCGTCTGACCCTACCCACCCTTATACCATTTTCTTGTTAACTAAAAATGAATCACCTTGGTATGGACCTATTTACACATATTTGAAAGATTAAATCCTTCCAATAAACCAAACCAAGAATCAAAAGAAAAGCTTTATTCGCCAAGCCACCCGATACACCATAATTTTTGAAACATTGTATCACAAAAGTTTAGACAGAATGCTCCTTAGATGTTTGGAAGAAGAGGAATCAAACATAGCCTTGTGAGAAATCCATGAAGGAATTTGTGGATCACACTCAAATGGATTAACCCTAGCTAAGAAACTTCTTAGGATAGGATATTTTTGGCCTACAATGGAGAAAGACGCTTGTAACTTTGCAAAAACTTGTAGAAAGTGTCAATTCCATGGAAACTTGATACATGTGCCTACACAAGAGCTTCATTTGATGACAACACCTTGGTTGTTCTATCAATGGGGTCTAGACCTAATAGGCATGATTTATCCACCATCCTTGAATGGTCATAAAGTCATCATCATGACAACTGAGTACTTTACCAAGTGGGTGGAAGCTGTACCCTTATCAACTTCCATAGGAAAGCAGATATCTTTGTTTATCCTTAATCATATTATTTGTAGATATGGAATACCTCATGCTATCATAATGAATAATTCAAAGCATTTCAAAAACAAAGAACTAAAGGAATTATGCACCAATTTTCACATGATTCATCATTCTTCTTCAATCTATTACCCTCAAAGTAATGGACAAGCTGAGGCAACAAATAAAAACATCTTGAAAATTTTGAAGAGAACGGTGGACAATTCAGGTAGAGATTGGCACATCAAAATAAACCCGACCTTGTGGAATTATAGAACAAGCATAAGAATGCCAACAGGAGCTACACCTTTTTCTTTAGTCTTTGGAGCAGAAGCAGTTTTGCCTTTGGAGGTAGAACTCCCATCTTTAAGGGTATCTCTTCATGGCTTGATAAGTGAGGAAGACTATAGGGTTGCTAGATTACAAGAACTAGAACTCTTAGATGAGAAACAGAAGCAAGCATTTGATCATTTGAAGGTGTACCAAAATAGAATGGCAAGGACATATAATAAGCACATCAAGGCAAGAACATTTCAAATAGGTGACCTAGTTTTGCGAGAAAATCCCAAGAATCAAACAGAAAGAGAAAAGAAAGGAAAATGGGAAGCAAACTGGTTAGGACCATTTATCATTGTTGAAAATTTTGGGACCGGCACCTACAAACTAGTAGATTGTGATGGGGAAGAGCTATAAGAATCTATTAATAGCATACATCTAAAGAGGTTTCATACATGAGGTAGAGGAAAGAATATAAAGAGTATCAGATGGAAGAGCATCATATTTATTGTACATAGTCAAAAGAGATCTTGAAAATACCAAAAACATTTGAAAAGTAGAAAAAGAGAAAACAAATTGAAAAGCAGAAAAGATAAAAAATAGTGGAAAATTGAGCATGAAGAAAGTAAAAACATTCATATATGATCCTCAAAAAGATGTTGTCTTGGTGAAAACCTAGCAAATAGGCACCTTGGTAGCAAAAAAAGAGAAAAGCTTTAAAATAGAAAAAAGAGCAAGATCTAATCAATCAGTGAAAACCTAATAAACAGACACCATTGAAATTCCAAGTCAGTTGCATACCTAGAAGGTCACCTTGTAAATATTGCATTCACCAGAATTTGTATATATTGCATAATAAAACCCCACAGTTGCATTTGCGAGTACCTCAAGATTTTGGTCACCTAATTTGCAAATTGTCCTAAGTCCCACAAATGAAATTATCTCAAACTGGGGGCAATCTACTCAAAAGGAGAAAGCATTCATCAAAGAAAGCTTTATTCAATCAAGGAATCAATTCATCAAATTCAAAAGAAGAACACTTAATCAAATCTACATTCTAATCCAATTTGAACCAAAATGCAAAATTTGATCCAAGATCTCACATGACCTTATCTTTATCAGGATTAAAAGTATGAAATGGATGGAACTAAACTTGACATATGGATTTGAAAAACATTGCAAGAAATTTTTCTAAGTGTTGACTCAATTGATGAAATCATGTCTTTCTAGAAAATCGGTGAAAGTTTTAAACTAGACAAGCTATGATGAAAGGATGATATTTTTGTTGATTTCTGAATGACTATCTTAAAAATCAAAGTTTAAAATCATGTAATATTTTTCTAAGGACGTGATCATCAAAGAATCATCGAGGACTTGTATATAGGATAAAACTAAGATTTCTACTTGTTTACGCAAAAGGATACCTTGGTTATTTTGATCTTCAATATCATAATACCAACATCCATTTGCAACATAGAATCTGACAAAATCAATATTTTCACTCTCATGATTGGCTTCAATCAGTGATATTCATACCAAAGAGATATGGGAAATCAAATAAAGAGGTACAAAAAGTATTCATATCATCATAGTTGAACTAGCGATGGTTGTACTAAAATGAGATTCCACAAAAAATGCCCAATGATGATTATAAGCTCCAAATTTTGAATAATGACAATTAGCTGCATACATATTAGATTAAGTGCATTGTATATATTTTTTTTCCTTTCTTAGCTTAATTTGCAAGAGGAAAATAAAAAGGGGGTGTACTCAAATAAAAAATCAATAGATCATCAAAACAACTATATAGGATCGAGTGTGTTGGAAATAATAAACAAATCAGAAAAACAAAGTGCATTTCATTAGTTCACTTGCATTACATTTAGGTCATTTTTAAGTTGCATTAAGTCATCTTCATTAAAATTTGCATATATTTAGATGTGTCTAATGTTTGAATTATTAGGTGCATTACATTAAGGCATTATCATTAGATTGCATTTATCTCATTTAAGGTGCATACATTAAGTGCATTGCATTAGTTAGAAATCATTCATTACATCCATTAAGATCATTCAACATTAAATGCACATCATACATGATAGTATCATCTAGGCATATTACATATATCATTAAAAGCTCATAAATCATTGCCTCAATACATCACATTTACATATCCAAAGAAATACATTCATTAGATTCATTATACATCTATTATCCATTATATACATCAATATCATTAAGTAATACCATTACACATTGCATTCATCTATTCTATGTCATACATAAGATAAGTCATTTAACCATCATTGGGACATATGCATACATTGAAAAGCGCATTCTGAAAAGCATAAAACAAAGCATATAGAATATAGAATCATATAGAGCAACATATCATGTAAAACATCTAAAAAAGAGATCCAACACATAAAGACATCATATATAGTCAAATCTATCAAAAGGAAGTATCATAGTCCATCGTACCATCATCATAAAGGAACAAGATATCAAAGTCTATAACATGATCATAAAAGCAATATCTGAAGACCAATGTCCATCGGCTATCAAAGTATAAATAAAAACAACATCAATCGATCAAAAATGATACAACAAGGATCCAATGTCTCAATTATAGCAACAGAAAGGAGATCATATATCATCAAAGTATAAATGAAGCAATGAAAATATCTCATGAGAGATCAACTGATAAAGTCACCGGTACCACCAGTACCACTGGTATCACCAGGACCATTGGGATCATTAGGATAAGGAGCACTATCTAGAGGTTTACTAGAACTGGCTTGTAAACCATGCTAACTCATAGCATCCATGAAACTCTACATCATCGAGCTCATCTATGAAACCTATTGCTGAATGGATGATATCTGAGTCTACAAAGATGCAACATCTGATGTTGAGGCTAGCCCATGACCCTGTACTGCAAAAGACTGAGGAGGAGGAACAGAAGTAGATGGCATACAAGAAGATGGATCACCCAAAGATGGAACAAACTAAGAAGATGAAGGATGTGAAGATGATGAAGGCATAGAAGTTGAAATAGAAGTAGAAGTAGAAGAGGTTGCCTGAACTAGAGGAATAATTAGAGGAATAACCTACTGAGCAGGAGGACCTTGTACCTGGTCAAGTAGTACCTATGCAATACCAGCATCCATCTCCCTCTAGCACCTATCCCTAGGCCTATCCACTGGATCTCTAGCCACCTGATGTAAAATATTGTCAACTTGGTGACCTCTCACCTGATCACCACCCCTAGGAGGAATCAAAGTAGCAGCTATCACTAGCATCTATACTCTACCTGCTCTACTCCATGATGACCCTATTGTCCAAGCCGACCCCTGATCCTACCATGACCACCACCTCCATCATCATCATCATCACCACCACCACCACCATCTCCACCAGCACCATCACCACCAACACCATCATCCCCACCTGATAACTCCTCAATAGTGGGAATCCTCTCGACAGGATCTGTGAACTTGGGAAAAGGATATCGATGTAACTAGGTACCATACTCATCAGTGATACCTGCATCAATTATATGTGATCTAGGAGACCAAGGATGATACCCAATCTCTTGTATCTCTGATATAGTTGTACCATAGTCTACACATGGGCCCCATAATGACCTCTCAGCTTGTACATGAGCATACATCACTATGCCCTATGGCATATCTTGAACATGCCCATACTGATAGAAAATGGGGTGAAAGAAAAATCTCTCGATAACAAATGTAGAGAGACCAATCATCCAACAAGGGAAAAACATGTAAGGAAGCTCACCATCATCCTCTAGCCAAGCCTCACATCTAAGATAAGGTCTCCAAACAATGGTATCCAAGTCATCAATCTGACGGTGCCAGTAATCCAGCTTACCCATGTGGGTCTGGATAATGATACCACTATACATCCATGCAAAACGCCAACCTGGCTGATGATCTCATGTTGTCATAGGATGTGTCACTGGGATATGCTCCCAAGTCCAAAGCTGTAATAAAATGGCTCCAGTAGTCAAAGTGGTAGAATGTCTATACACAATAGTGTGCAACTCATGATATAACTATGCCAACACACAGGAACCCCAGTCGAACCGACAAGGATCTGCCATCAAATCCTCCAGAATGGGACCCCATCCAATAGAAAACCCATGTCCACACCTATCAGGAAGTAGGAAACCACCAATCAAAGTACCCAAAATAGCTGGTAACACAGGGAATGAAATGAACTGAGCCCACTGGATATGATGATCACCAATGGAAGGATCATTAAAGACTCATCGACATGTTGAGCCATCATAGACAGTATCATAGTAGACAAGCTCTCCTTGGGTAGGTAACCGCATAATGCGATAGACATCCTCAGGTGTAATCATTATTTCCCCCATGGGAAGATGAAAGGTGTTATGGTCTAAGTGCCAATGCTCAGCCATAGTAGTAATAAGACCCCAATTCACTCAGAATCAAGGAAGATAAAGAAGGAAGGACAAGCCACGCCGAGCAATATGATGATGATCGTAGCACTCAAATTAGGTATCATATCCCATGACAAAGGATATGAACCATAGATACGTAAAGACCCAAGATCCTCCTACAAAAAGAAAGTTCAAACACATCAAAATTAAAATCAAAAATTATGGGATTATCCTAAGTCGATCAAAAATTTATAAACCTATCAAACCACAATCAAATTTCATGTTTCTACTCAGATAGAATGGAAATTTTATCCTCACCCATCATCTGAATCTAGATTGATGAATGATATTTCAACTATGACTGATTCCTAACTAACATATCACAACTTGTTATAAAATATCAAGATTGGGAACTTAACCTATCAATTGATCAACAACATCGAAAAAAAATTGCAATTTGGACTTGAATAAAATTCAAAATTTTTGCAGAGAAAAAGCGTTGTTTCATGGTGCAAAAGTGAAAAAAATAAAAAATGCTTCTTAAAGGTGTGAAAGTGCTATTTTATGTTGTAAAAGTGGGAAAATAATCAAAAGTGCTCAAAGACATAGTGGAAGCGCTATTAAAAGTTGTAAAAGCGCAAAAATGTTTAAAACCGCACATTAAAATGGTAAAAGCAGAAAAGGGCAAAAATTTAGCAAGTGAAAGTGCACAATCAATTTGTGGAAGCACTCATTAAAAGTGAGGAAGTGCACTTTCAAAGGCAAAAGCACCATTAAAATAGGCAAAAGCACCCATTCAGGAAAAAAATAGAAAAAAAGGGTTGTTTACTAGGAAAAATTTGGAAAAATTGAACTTAAATGCATAAATGGAAAATACAAAGAGGTATACAAACTCACCGGATGTCCTGAGCTAGGAAGACGCTGATAGCAGTGGCATTTCTCGAACCAATTCTTGTGAAGAGGGACAGACATTGTGGAAAGTCAAAAAAGTTAGAGAGGGTAAAAGTCAAAAGTGGAAGTAAAAATGACTAGTAAAAAAGGGATTTTCACCCTTTTATATAGCTTTTTGACCTAAAAAGAGGTAACTTTGACCTAAGAGAGGAATTTTTCATAACAATTGACCTAAAAAGTCAAATTTATCATCAAATTAGCCAAAGCAGGGGCATTTGAAATCAAACGGACCAAACATTGATATCAAAAATCAAAATAAAATTTACTAAAAATTTGAAATAAATCAACATCAAATTGACCTAAATCATCAAGATTATCAAAAAAAGATCAAATTTTATTTCATTTCTGAGGGGACATACCATTGGAAATATCCGACATCAGCAACATCATCAAGAATTGAGAGACCGATCATCAAATCAAAGTGAAAGCTTTTATAAAGAAATTTTTCATAATCAATCAAATGGGGCATCACATCGAAATCAATCCTCAAATCAGGTATCGCATCATAATCTTTCATCAGAATATTTCATCAGAAATCAATCATCATATCAAGGAATCATCATCAGAATGATCATTAGAATGACCATCAGAATCAAACAACATATCTGAACAATCATCAAAACTGCATCAAGGGTATTAAATCAATCAAAATCTACATCAATTTCATATCATATATCAAGGATCGACCATCAAAAGACATCAAATGAACATCAAAGATCAACCATCAATGAATCAAGACCTATCATCAGCAAGATCAGAGTATTCTTTGACTCAACATGCTTCTCACATCAACTCAAAGAGGGGCATTTGTAATCACTAAAAAATGGACAAAGACAATTAAATGATAAATCAAGTCAAATCAAAGCAAATTCAGGACAAAATTGAAGTAATTGAATCACAATGCATAATTAGCCAATCAAAATTAAAATCAAGTCTTAATTTGAGATAAATCAAAATTGAGAGTATTTTAATCAAATGCAATCAAATCAAAGTACAATTAAATCAAATAATTGTATAGTTTTGGATTAAATCAAATTCAACCCATTCAAGGGGTACATGGCTAAAATAAATCAATTAATAAATCTTAATTTCCCTCAACAACCACAAAGGGAGGAAATTTAGTCAACCAATGAGATTTAAGGAAAGGCATTCGCATGGATCAAGCCAAATTGAATCTCAATCACTCAAAGTGAAAGAGAATCTTGTCCATTGATCTTGTCTACTTGTCCCAAGTTTTGAGGACATAAACTTTGCATTGTCTTCAAAGGGTGGAACCAAAGACTCAACCAAGGCTTAATCATGTTCAATTACACCACATCCCCTACCATTGGGAAAATCTATAAAAGGAAGACCAAATTCCTCATAATTAATAACCAAACATCTTAGAATTGCATCAAACCTCTTGCATTTTATAGCTAGAAAGGCATTTAAGAGCTTAATTAGCATTTACTTTGATCTAATTGTTAGCTTTATCTTGTTTATCTTATCAATTCTCATTCTAGGATTGTTATTAATGGTAGCTTGTTGAGAGTTTCTATTAACATCCTTAGATAGAGAGCCATAAGATGCTCAATTGATCATTAATTTGCTAAATAGTTTCTTAATTGTGGTTTATTTAGTTTCTATTTCAATTATTGTCAATACTAATTCTATGAAGATACTATTTTTGGTATACACATTCTTATAGGGGTTTATGCAGTAGTCGTATATCTTCTTCCCATGCATAATGCAAGACCTAATACTAGAGATAGTGGTCTATAGTATGTTGACATCCCACTTTATCAACTAATGTAGCTCATCTAATTTCTTCTTCATGTATTCTCTCTCAACTTTCATGGTTGCGGCCTTCTCCAGGGAAGTAAAATGAACATCAAAGTCATCAAGGACTTTGTTCAAATTATCCACTGCATCATTTCCTTGAAAAGTGAAAGATAATCAGGTAGAATATTGTTAATTTTATCTATTTCCTGTCCATTACCTTTGACTTCTTATTTGTCCTCTATTCTGCCTCTCTTTTCCTTATGAATGATAATTTCATCAATTCATCTCCATCCATGCCATCAACATTAGTGTTCAGAGATTTACTATCTTTCCAACAACACAGTTGAAGAGAAAATAATAGATATATTTATTTCTTTCTCAGGTTCAGTTTCTTTTCTACCTCTTCCTTCCTTCCCTGTGTTCCTTGATCTATTTCCTCAA
Organism: Chamaecyparis obtusa; assembly: GCA_027943335.1. Taxonomy (NCBI): domain Eukaryota; kingdom Viridiplantae; phylum Streptophyta; class Pinopsida; order Cupressales; family Cupressaceae; genus Chamaecyparis; species Chamaecyparis obtusa. The sequence goes on along the minus strand of BSBK01001399.1, from coordinate 3,344,409 downwards.
TAGGTGTTTTTTGTTTCTCCACCAGTCACTATGCCAAGATCTATATTGAATGTACTATGTTTTTTGTTGTAATCTACCTCAGTAGAAGTGTCCACATTCCCTTGAAAAGGGTCATTAATATTCTATGAGGTTCCCAAAGACATAGGTACACCAGAAACAAAGTACTTTGGTTTCTTAACAGTACTCTAGAATTGATTATTATCATCATCATCCTTAGATGAGTCAATGTGAACTTCTACAGTTTTGGAAGACTCTCTTGTACAATAGTTTTTGGGCTTATTAGCCTTGGGTTTAGGAGGTGAAGGCTTTTCTGGCTCATCTTCCATCAATACCTTATCAATGACCTTGTGATTTATTCTATCACTTCATCATACTTTCTCCCCATAATCATTTTTCAATCTTGTTTTAACTCTTAGCGGGGGCTTGATGGATTTCATTAATTTTTTATGCTCATCGAATGAATACAACAGGTAGTATATATTATATAGCTTTTACTCTTATTTTTTCATCTTCTTCAAGTTCTAGTTTTTTCCTTAATTCAATTTTCTCATACAATTCCTTGGGAATTCTACCTTCAATTTCAAGTAGATTATTTTTAAACATTAACATGTGATTGATGACAATATCTTCAATCAAAAATTTGTCATTTTCATTGTACATGTCATAGTATTTGGGTAATTGATTTATCTTTCCCTTGATCAACTATCCTTTTTCCAACATTTTTATATTTGGTTTCCACAATTGCCTCTCAACTAGTTTGTCTTGCATTTTCTCCTCTATTTTCTTCTCCTCAATCTTCTTTTTCTTCCTTCTTTTCTTCTTTTTTCTTCTCTGCACCAATCCTCTACCATTTAGGAGGTGATTTTTGTTTAGAGAACCTTGTCCTTATCACGGGAATCTCTACTGCCTTCATTATTTCTATCATGCATGATCTCTGTGATGACCTCTTAGGTGGTGTAGGGGTGGAATCAGGTACTACAACCATAGTAAGAGTTGAATCAATAACTCTTACAGCTTCAAGAGGTGGAAGGGTTGTAGGAGTTGTTCTTTCCAACTTGGAAGCTCCTTCTTATATCTTCTTTCTTATCTCTTTTATCTCCTCTTGGCTTATGTTTGCCTTTTCTGCAAGGTTGTCAACTATTTTCTCAACCTTTCTCTTTCTTACTTCCCTTGATTGTTTCATCTCTGATCTTAGTAGATTTTTATTCATAAGTACCCCATCTTTCTTCAGTAGGGTCAATCTTAGAGGAAGAGAACATGTTATACTTGCATAGCAAGAATCTTTGCACTAACCTCATAACCCATGGGGTAAATCCCCTTCTTCCTAGGTTCCACTACCTCAAAACATACACAATCGAGTTTCAACCATGAGATAGATTGTATCTTTATACTTTTCTATTATTTCCTCAACAATCCTCTTTCTTTCCTTCATTTCTCTTTCAAAAACCTTAAACATCCCAAAGAGTTATCCATATACCCATTTCTTATCTTGCTTTATGTAATACTTGCTAATTTGTGTAGTTGAGGGGTCACTTTGTTTCCCATGCCCTAGGGTGCATTCTAGGAAACTTATGAACTGTGTGAATGTAGATATGTATCAACAATGATGCAAACCTAAATGCCTTTGACTTGTCTCTCTTAATCTACTTAACATTCTCTAGGAATTGCAGTCTTAATACTTCACACAAGTTGTGTTTCACATTTTCCTTTGTCATCTTTTATGTCATCATTATAATGCCCACAGAAACATAATTATCTTGGCTACTATAATAAATTTTGTATCCAAGAATCATCAAAATCAACCTTACATCTTGCTGAAAAATGTGATAAATAGTCATTTCTCTCTTGTCCCATTTAGATTGATTTAGGGTTTTGACTTGTTTCTTTGTGTTCTTCTCTGCAAGAGGGA